>JAYJMH010029345.1:0-17406 GCA_036873815.1 Phacellophora camtschatica
TAAGATTATTATGAAACTTTTAAAGAAACCCTTAAGAAACGTTGTGTATTCCAATCATGAGAAATTAAAGAAACTTCAGTACTGGGCGTAATTTTTTAAGCATATTACAAAAATGCATTTTTATTAATTTCTCTTAATTAAACCTTTGCTCTTTATTTTTATTCGCACTCTACCAATTTTACGATACGGTACTGCTTCCAAGCTACGGCGATCTGTTTTCAAGATCCAGATCCAGTGAAGAACGGCCATGGTTTTGAGGGCAAGTAGCTGCAGCGCATGTAAAATAAACGTATTAATTGAGATGTTTTTGTGGTCGTGGAGTTCATAACTGTTTTTAAAATTTTGATTTTGAAGTTTTCAGCTTCAAGAGTGCTAAAAATACGCTTACGCTTCTATTCCTAAAGTGTCGGTCGTATACTATAGGCATGGCTCGCAAGGATTTCGAAAGGAAAACAGCAAGGCCCAGAACTACAAGAAAATTAGAATTCCAACGAATGAACTATAACATAGCAAACAAGATAAGTTTTAAGAGTTTTACGAGCCACTTGGAATTTAAAGAAAGTCAGTCAGCTGCAGCAGCCGCCAGCCAAAAAGTTTGAGTTTTGAGCCAAAAGGCCACACTTTACAATAGGTATAATAGTAGCAGCGGCAGCTTTTACCACATGTGTTTGCAAGTTTTTAAAGTTAAGGAAAAAGTGCAAGGTTTTGATAACATTCTAAAGCAATGGCTTAAGGCCCAGTTTTACACAAGATTTGGTCTGCATGGAGTCCAAAACTATCCGTATACTTTTGGATCTGATCCTTACTTTTGAGAGCGTTTAGACAGGATCGGATCAATAACTATAAGCGTTTACATGGGAGCCGATCCAGATCAGATCTAAATGTTGTGTGCATTTGGATACTGCCAAAGATTGTGGCCGGAAAACGTCATGCATCACAACAAGACATCATGGCTGCTGGAAAATCGAAAAAAGTTCACGGCTCTGCTGCTGAAAGTTGTTTTTAATTTGGAAAGTCACAAAGCTCACAGGTGGCCATGATTGGGAGACAGTAAGGACCAAGTACGAATTTCAGGCCTCATATCGTAAAGAAGAGAGTATGGAGTTTCCACACCTGGAAACACAAACAGAATTTTCGAAAAAAAGGCTCACAGCTAAAATTAAAATAAGAAAAACCCCCGGCGGGTCAGCTCCCATTGTTAAGTGTAAGCACCTGCGTCTGAGGTTCTAGAAAACTGACCCTTTTCTCTGATATTTGATTCAAATTTTACTCCCCTTTTCTCTGAAACCAAAGAAAATTTTACCCCTTTTTTCTGAAATCGAGGAGTTGAAATAAGGCCCATTAATTAAAATTACAAACTAAATTAACATTGCCCAAGCACTGCCACATTTACTAAAGAACACTTCAAGTGTACAATAATTTGAGCACACTTTTTAGATATTAAAAACATTCTCTGATACATGGAAATGTTTTACATCGAAAAGTTCTTAACAACGGCAAGAAAAAGACACTGTTTGCATCTGTTGTGAAAATTGCATTTTACTTTTGCTGTTCTGAATGGTTCCAGTTACTCTTAATTTATTAGAGGAGTAGACAAATCATCTCAAGTATCTATTATTGTGCCCTTTTATATGTTTAACTTTCATGCAAGCAACTGCAATCATTTTGTAAGCCAATATCTTTCAGATACTGTAAACACCTTTCAGGTGAAAAGCAAGGAAGAGAGAGCCAAATTTTACAGGACTTTTCTTGTTTGAGTGAGAATTTTGAGGCTGGTAAATTTTATTAAAATGGAGAGAGTTTTGTTTTGAAATATTATACACAAATTATTATTACCAGAAATATACTTGTTTACTACAATGGTCTGGTTGTTTGAGGCAAACCTGTGGAAAAATATACAGTTTTGCTTAAAATACACTCTTCCTACTAGGCCTGCCCAGTATGGAAAGAAGGCATTCTGTGCACCTGCTATTCTAGTGCACAGTAAAACCTGAGGTGCACAGGTTGGTGCACAAAATTTTTCAAATGTTGTCTGTGGTGCACATTGTGTTGTGAATGTGCAACATCAGTGCATAGTTTCTGACAGTACTTGGTGCACAGCCACTTTTCAAGCTTTCAAGATCTGGTGCACATAAAACAAACTTTCCATACTGGGTTAGGCCTAACCTAAGCCTTCCTTCTTTTTGTTTTTAGCCTCTAAGCTGTTCTAACTATTTTTTCAGCTGCTCAATCAACCTCACCTTTTGTTGCATTTGAATCTGTCAATAACACTGTAACATGTCATCTTCATAACTTTTCATTTCATATAGACCATGTCTGTTTAGCAATGTAGCACGTGCAGCACATAAACACAGGCTCTGCTACACTGCAGTGAAATGAAGAAAATATACAAGGCAGATGCGCCATGATAAAGTCTGCTAGGGTGTCCACTTGCACTTGAGGGCTCTTGAGCCTTTCTCTTTCTTGTTCATTCTTCCATCTCCAGGTTGCGCAACAACAACAACGAAAAGCAGTCAGCACGGTGGTGACCGGGTGTCCTCCTGGTTGTGACCCAGACTGGAATGTGTGGCATTTTAGCGTAACAGTGTCGCAGAATGCGAACACCACCCTTTTCCATGGTTGCGCTATATACCCTATTACCTCACATATAATCGCTTCCCCTTTATCCAGATATAAGCACAGTACGTCTGTACCACTCTCAGAAAACAATTTCAATGCGAATGACACCATAGATGACACAAAACTCTATTTCTTTTTTTTTCAACAGTTTCGGTTCATTTATTCTTTATTCTCAATAGTTCTTTTTTTTATTCATCAAATGCTCTACCTAATACAAGGCATGGCGATTCTAAGCTAACCTAAATAACTACAAAAATAAGCTATAATTTTATTACAACATTATAACAAAGTAATTTAGATAACAGGAAAAATAATTTATATATGTATCTATATATAACAGTAACAAGAACAATAACAATGAATTCAAATTAACATGAACATTAAGAGGATGCTGGTTGTGGAATATCCATTTCACTTCGTCTATTTCAGTTCTACCTATTGGTCACAAAATTGTGAAAAAATAAATATTTTACAGGCGCATGCGCCTTTATGCTCTGGATTTGTCGATTCAAAAATCTTGAAAATCGAGAAATTTGGGTTAAAGGCACCTACGCTTAAATGTGAGGTAAAAGGGTAATGCTTGAATGACCCCTTGGGACATCATGCCTTAAAAATGCAGCATTGCTGTAAACCTGAAAGTGAGATCAAAGTAGAAAAATGATGCTCAGCAGTCAATCTGCTGTTCCCATCGTTGGTGACTAAATTTCTCAATGCATTTTCTGAAACATCTGGCCCAACTGGTCCTAGGTAAATACAAATAAGGCTTTGTTTTCAAACATCCGTTTTAATATTCTTGGAATAAAACTCTTCTTCGTGGTCTTGATGATCTCCTTGTATTATCACCAGAAGTGGAAGTAGATGGTCGAGGTTCATCTACAAGTACCAACCGTCCTTCTCCCGCTGTTGCCCTCGTTGCTTTCTTTCTAACATTTGAAGACTCTTTCGTTTTCGAAGACGGGCATAGATTATCAATGAATTCTTTCAGATGACCCTTGTCTTCACAACTTAACTTAAATCTCCTGTCTTCCAAAATCTCCAAATCGACTTTCCTGATAATGTTCCAGAAATGATATTCTATGCTTTTACCTTCTTCATACAAAAATTTTGCATCAGCTTCAATATATGGATTCGTCATAACAGTGAGGTTTGGATACTTGTCCATGTCATCAAGGGAAATTGGTCGCGAATATTCTGTTATGGCTCTGTTACGATTTCGCATCCTTATAATCCGCACGACCTAATACGATGGTTTGGTACCTTTATCCTTGATATAAATGGCAACATCATCGAATAATGCTATTTCGTTACTAGTCGTAAAAGAAGAGTACTGCTTCTGTTATTTTGAGCATGGCGTTACATGCTTCAATCGGTCAGATGAGAGGTATGGATTTGAGTTCAGCAGAGATATAAGAGTGGACTTATGGATTTCCCCGACACGAGGAACACTAAGTGTGATTTTTGAATTATCTGGCAGCAAAAGTGGCTCGAAATCCTCACCATCACATTCAAGAGTTTCTGCAACATGCCGCAAATTCTCGACCAAGAGGTGAATCGTTCACAGTTCTAGAAACAATTTCAAAGGAAGTTTCTTTTCGATTCTCATCAGTGACTTCAATCTCAGATGAGGCAGTGGCAGATGTTTCAATAGTTGCTTCAATACCCGCAGCTGCATCTATACTTCCACTGTCTGTCCACAATTGCTGCGACATTACTTTTTCTTTGTTACCATGTAACATATGTGCACGAAAAATCCAATCATTTTTTGTCCGAGTTTCCGTCTCTGGGACTATTCCAATGCTTCTGCAACAATTTTGACTTTCTTTAAACCCCATGTTCCAGAGCAGTACAATTTCATCGTCGCTTGGAAAGTAATTCAGATCAGGTGGTTTTGCGTGAGGTGCCAACGTATTGCCTTTCTTCCAAATGTTTTCTCTTTTACGGTGCTTCTTAGGGTTATCTGGACCATCCGAATAAGCAACAATTTGCTGTAGCCAGTTCATATTATTCAAGTTCCGATACATATCACTTAATGTATAATCGTGCTTGTTGGTAATAAAAGAGCCGTTCGCCGAAAAGTATTCCTCACAAACCTCTGTGCCTAGTCGCTCAAAAAAGACTGGATAATTGGGTGCAAAGTCTCTGCAAAGCATTTAAAAATAACATGATGTGATGACATGAAATGGTTAAATCTTGGTAAGTAAACCTTTTGTCCTGTAAACCCAGTTCCACCAGATTCGTAATACATTCACTACAATTGAAGCATTCTTGATTCTTTGTAAAAGATCTGGTTCCAAAGAGTAAAAGATCTCTATGTACCTCCAACAGATGTAAAGAAACATAGTTGTACCTGAAACATTTTCTCTGGGCAGGATCTCACCAATGTTGATTTTCTCCAAACAGTTTCGCACTTTAGGGAACATTAAGCGCTGTGCACTCTCCCAGTTCATGCGGTCCTTTCGCTCAACATCAGTATGACGGAAACCATGTTGGTTTTGATTTAGACCTTCATTCTTGAATACAAATTGCAGGCGTTATGAATAACAATTCATATGGCATAGATTGTTACTGAGCATTAATACTTTAGAAGGATGCTTCAAATAATTTATTAGCTTTTTTCCATTGTGAATGTAGTCTTGATCTGAAATATTTTTCACACCATTTGTATCTGCTTCGGCTAAGAATAGAAAATTTTCGTGCTCTATTGTGTATCGAGATCCATCTTTAGACAGAGCTTGTTGGAGATGCAATTTTGTCCGTCTAGAGTCCCCATCAGATGCATGGCCAACGAGTGGCCCAAACACAGGCAACAAGTATTTGTCATACAGCTCTTGTATGTATTGGGTTTATCATTATAGCTCTTGCATAAGTTGCTATCTTGTTAGATTTGAAAGCTTTAGATACCACAAGCCTTAGATATGCTTCAGAATCATTTCCCTTGCCACACCACCCCCATACTTCATCGCTCTGCCTCTTCCCCTCGCATTTGCCAATAATACCCGTTTCATCCTCAGCAGTTTGGCTCAACACAGGATAGAGAATATTTTTGTCAGATTTGATAGAGGAGTAAAGTTCAGCAAGGTGCGTGAAAATTGCTTCAAAAGGTCTGTCTGGATGAAAATTAAACACCTGTTTCTTTCTGAAAGTCGCTAGAGATGTTCTGCCTGGACCAACAAAGTTAAATGACAACAATCGTGCAGCTCGTGCACCACCAACAATCTTTTTTCAGGTTTTTCGCTATATCTGCAAGAAACTTTAGTAGCAGTTAACTTTTCCAGAAAGATATCCTTTTCAAAAGCAACATTTAAATTGAAGCAGATGGCTGATACATCTCCACGTTGTGTCATTTCTGAAACACGATGAGTCATTCTAATTCTATGTGTACGCGATCGTGCCAGTTTCAACGACAGATTGTGAATTTTTCGAGTTTGCTCTTGTGAACGCTTTCGATACAATTTCAGTTTGGCTTGGGTGCATGATAAATTCAGAAACCTACTGTTCTTTCCAGAGCCTAAATCATCTTCACCGCTTGTGATATCTCTGATAACTCTTTTCTTGAATGCGTCCAATTTCAACGAACTTTTGCAGTCTAGACATTGACCTTTGTCGTCAAATAAAATTCTTTTGCAACTTTGAGCATGTATTGTTCCTTTAATATCTGCCAGTTCTTTTCTGTTATTGACAGAATAATTCGGAGAAGAATACCAAATGATTGAACCATGTCTATCTACACCTGTTGAATAATTTTGTTGCAAGTTACTAAAACTAAATCTTTTCCGAATCCCCACTGAGTCTTGATAAATGCCATGACAATAAGAAGCATTTAACCGCTGTAATTGTGAGTCCTCAACTTTTGACTTTTTTTGGCATGAAATATATATTTATTGATGGTTGTTTACGCTTCCCAGATTACTTTTTGTGCTTTTTTGCGTGTACACTGGCATTAAAAAGGAAGCTGCCTCTCTCCTTTTGAATACTAATCAACTCATTGCAAATCACACACCTCACATTACTCATGGTATTGCCCATGACTTCTTCAAAGATACCTTTGTAAAGCCTGTGGATTTCTTCCAGTCCCTTCGCCTTGCCTTGCTTCTTCTTGTTCATTGCATCACGCTCTTCATTTCAGACCTCAACACCTTTAAAGGATATGCTGTTCTGAATATGACTCTTTGTTTTAATGTGAGCTTTCAAATTAGAAAACGCCTTTTCTTGAGATCCCGCTTCGATGTATTTTTCCCTCTTTTTGGTAGAACTGCAAGGACGGCACACAATATTTAGCTTTACGTTGATGTATACAAGCTTGTAAAAATGCGACACTTTTCCGTACATTTTGAATGTTGACTTCATAATGTGTGAGTATGAAGATAAAGGGTCCATTCTTATGTAAGAAATTATATTTTTATGTCCATTTTTATGTTTAGAAATCATTTCTGGGTCAATGTTTTTTGCCTCAGCATGAGCACCCCTATCCTAATTATATCAGAGTAACGGCAACCTTTCAACCCCTCTGAGCTACTCTTTTAATATTAAGAATTATCTTACTCAACAAATGCCGAGACAAAGCCCCTCAATTCCCCTATGTCATTTTGGGTTTATGAAAACAAATAAAGCTAATCTTTAAAAAAAATAACTTGTTCTGCATATTGAGTGTCGGTGATTTCAAATGAAAGTTCCAAAGTTGTTTGCTTTGTACTAACTTCACACATTAAAGGCTCCTTCTCAGTCAAAGCCTCATGGGCAGCCGGCACAGAGTTGCAGTAAGCACATTTGATGCTCCCGCGTTCCACAATAAACTTTTCACAATATCAACAATCATTGCAGCGTCTTCTTTTTGTTCCAAAACAGTCAATATTATCCAAATTTCTCATTTTTGCTTCAATCTTTTGTTTTACTATCATCTCACCCTGATTTGATTGTGCCACGTGCAATACCGTCGTCACGTGCAACACAAAAAATTTGTTTGATCCCTGAACCTCGTTTCTGAGGAATTGGCGACAACAGCAAGAACAATAATCAAGGCAACAACAATAACACTAATCCAACTTGGAGCACTGGAGTTGTTGAAAATGGCATTTTGAAAATGCAAAGATGAAAGTTGGATAATGGATAGACTAGACTTTGTTTTATCCAAAAATTCGTTCTAAAACGATTTGGAAATCGTATTTACATTCAGCACTGACTGATATGAGGAAAGATACTGTATTTAGCACCTTGTTGGACATTAGATGCTGGAGGATGGTATTAATCTAGAAGAAGAAAGGTGCCTGCCTATGTATTGTGCATGCTGCACCTGTTAATTATTTATTTTTCACATTTAAGATTGGTAAGAAAAGAGACCAAATTGGGGACTCACAATAAGTTTCTACTACTACTGGGATATAAACGAGAGGGACTTCATTGTTTGATTTACGGAAGCCAACATTTAAAAGGGGATGGACTTTTTCATTTCATGTTTGTTATATTTAACTCTTTCATTCCAAGAAGGGCCATATGGCCCAATGATATGCAATGGACACTAATACTTTTCTTTGGGGGTATAACAGAACATCTTCAGAATTTTAATTCACTTGAAAGATTATGCAGATCCTTCATTGACAAATCATTGCTTATGTTTCCCCCTGAAAAATAATTAGATGTGTTAGACTTTATTGTCATGCTTAATGTTTCATAATTGGCGTGAAAGGGTTAATAGACTTGCATTTGTCATAATAAATTTTTTGAGTCATTTTATTATTGCTATAATGCAATGAGAATTCCAAATCATAATTGTGATAACAGCAACAATGAATTGTAGCTACAATTTTGTTGTAACTTCTTGAAGCCTCATATTTCTTGATGGCCTGGTATATTCATTATGTTATTAAAACTAATTTAAATGTTTGAATGATTTTTATACAGAAAGGAGCTGTAACCATTAGGATTGAGGTGGCAGATGTAGACCAAGGTTTTTGTGATTGCAATAGATTTTTATAAGTATTTCTGACTTAAAGCATATTTCATAGCAAAAGTGTGTTTATGCATAACGGTATATATGTATGGCTTTGGTGAATGAATATACTGTATAAGCAGGTTGCTCAAGATTTTTATAATTTTTATTACAGTGAGTTGAAAAAGATACCTTTCTTAGATTTTTTAGTTATTTTTAAAAGACCCCTTTTTTCCTTTTTTCTATGTCCTAGATTTAGGAAACCATTTAACCCCTTTCTCAGAGATATTGAAGACGCGGGTGCTTACACTTAACAATGGGAGTTGACTCACCGGGAGACCACCCTATCGCTGACTGTCTTTCTCGTTCAGAGATTAAAAAACTTTTCGTGTTGACACCAACGTCCATCAATCACTTGACAGTACTTCCGCTTGGCAGCCTTAGAGCAGGACCATTGATCCCTCCAATACATGTCACTTGCTTCATCCTCTGGTCGTATTTATACCGCAGGTCAAACTTCATATACAGACTTCTGCTCTGAACACTCATTGCAGGCTTATCTACTAGCAAGATCTCACTGCAGGCCTTAATTGCCAGATCTCACATTTTTTCCAAAATCAGAACGTATCTTGCCGCTGTTAGATCCCGAAATATAGAACTGGACTTTACTGTATAATCTTAAAACATTGCTGGTCTTTAAATGTTGATGAAAGGATTTATACGTACTAAAGGAACATCTTCATTCCAAAGAGATCTCCCGTCACGTCAGTGCTCCTGCAACTGAAACAAATAAAAAATAGTCTACGAGATTCCTCATTTCAACAAGAAAACTGTTCTTTTTCCCTGGTGATTACTCACAGTCAAAGAAAATAGGTCATATTACTAGTAAGAAAAATGCTCTGTTTCTCTTGTATGTTGTTGAAATGTAATCGCAGCTTTCTCTATAACCGAGGGTGTAAAACAGGAGAATAAACTGCTGTGCTCTTTGGTAATTAAACGTAACAGTAACGGTTATGAACAATAACGCTATATTCTATAGTATGCATATTAGTTGTGTTTGCTAGTGTCGCTAGGTATGACTCCATAAGCTGCCAAACTACATCTCACTTATTTTGGTCTCCTTCCTTTATGGTCATACTTTACGAAGTTCGACCAGGGGGGGGGGCGTTAATAGAATTGTTAACTTGGAAAACAAAACTAAAGTCGTAACAACCGATAAAAGTCTATTTGTGCTCATGATTGTATAGAAATTTCGCATATTTGAAATTCTGTTGTACAATGGAGCTTTTTGTGCCACGGAAAAAGAATAATTTCCATGGAAATGCAATCTTGGAAAAGTTGGAAGTTGCAGAAAAGCTTTTTTTAACTTCAAAACTGTAAATATTTGTGTAAAATTGACATGAAAATTTACTCACCTGCATCGCGTCAGTTACAAAATCTTTTCTACCCTGCTGAAACTCCATATTTCACTTTTTCTTTTTCACAATTTGAAATTTCATTCACTGGAAGGTTTAAATCCCTCTCGATTTATGACGGTGACCTTTTTACTTTCTTGTTGCCACTTCATTTTGAGCCTCCTCACAGTTCATGAAAACAGTGGTGTTAAACTTAAAACTTTTATTTCATTTTAAAAGAAAGGTTAACAACTTGGAAAAATAATTTGTTTAATGCTTTGTTTGTAAAATTTGATGCAGGAAGAGACAACAAAATCTCGATGCATTTTGGGGACTTTCCGTGGAAAGAAAGGAAGCCTCAGCAATCTTTAACCTTTTTTCAATACTTTTGTTGATACGGGATTGTGTATCGTATGTCTTTAAATTAGCTAGATTTCAAAGACATTATCTCCTTGTAAAATAGGATTCCCATTTAGGGATTCCCATTCAAGAATTCCCATTAAATCTTTTCAAACAGTATCTCAGGTGATCTTCCCCTCCAAGTAGTTACTGAGTGCAGGAGGTTCTTGGATTGATTCCAACTTCCACCATGAATGTGTCACAAAATAAAAACTGGTTGAAAGCCTTGCTTTGATTAAAAATGCTGCTTGTGACGTAATAAGCAGGGTACTCCATTTTTTAAAAACATAGATTTGTATGGGGAAGTTCGCTTCGTGACGAATAAACGTCTAACAAAGTATTCTGCATTGTTACAGCATAACGATAAGAAAGAAACTTTTGGGGCAACGTTAGGTATACATTATCACATGAGGGGTCACCATTTTCCTTCATCCGATAATATGATAGCTGCAATGATCTGATATAGTTTATATGATCTGTCTTAAGAATTGAATAAGGTTTCTGCATTTTGTTCAGAGTTCACATCCACAGTCATTCAGATAATTTTGTTGTCGCTAATGTAAATATACAACGAAAAAAGAGTAATATAACAATTACAGTGAGAATAATTTAATCGAAAACATTTTTGAAAGAATCTTTATTTTTACCAGGAATGTTTTTATATTGTTAACAATTGAAATAAATAGTAACAAATACATACAGCAAAGCAACACAAATATAATAATAGTACTGTGAATTTTATTTAAATGCAATTAAAATATCTTGCTCTGAGAAGTAATCCTTTCTTTTGACACACCAACCCTGTTAGATGGTGCTAGCCTCTCCCTGATATGATGCTAAAAATATAGCAATTTTATTTGTTTTGTACAGTTCCACTGCCGACTTCTACAACAACTATATGTGCTTGTAATTCTCATAATTATCTCATGAATTGAAATATCGTTCTTATAATTTAGAAAAATTGCCACTATTTGTTTCGCAAATGTTCTCATAATTGTTCTCGTAATTTCAATTTTGTTTTAATATTGAACAACCAATAAAATAATGCCAGAGATTTTGGAAATGATTAATTGAATCAATGCTATGAATTGATGCACTTAAAATTGATTAAAATTAACTCATCTTTGTTATGAATATGAAATTGTCTTTTCTTAGTTCTTGTATTTGGAATTTCAACTAGACGTCTGCTCAGGAGGTTCGAGGATGAATGCATGAAGAAGGATCTGAAAGATGCTAAGTCTGATGATCAGTTGATCAAGGGAATTCCAATCTAAAATACATGAGTCAAATTGTTAAATAATCAGGCACTTACTTGTGTGTCAATGCGCCTCGGTTTTCTGGCCATGAGTGCTTTAATTTTTGCTAATTTATTATTATTGTAAATGTTCTTATGTTTTTCGATTATGTTGCTAATGCTCTATTCTTTTTTACTCGGGAATCATTTTCTATCATGGTATTCTTTATTTTATATTAATATGTCATTGATAGTTTTTTTGGTGATCACTCGTTCAATATCTTTCTCATATTATTTCAGACTCAAGATACAAGTGAAAGGTTTAAAGGAACAGTAAGATTAATTTGTTTCTAACCAGGTTTTACAGTACAAGAATTGTTATAATATATCACCAGCTGTATTCACTTTTCATTCACCTTCCTGTTAAAAGCAAAATTGAACGAATCATCCACTGGGTTTGCCAAAAAACGAATAATCTTTGATAGACTATCATGGAATGTGACAACGGGAATACTATGATCAAAGCTTATTTATACGTCAGATCGACTAAACTTATTAAATATAATTTTTGGAAATTTTTTTCGACGCTTGTGCTTGGGTTAGAAAAGTTTTCTGAATCGTTTACACCTCACAGAAGCTCGAATACTTTGAAAAACTTTGATTAAATATCTAAAGCTTCTGATTATATGGACAAAGAATGATTCCCGTGCTCTTTTCCGCGAATCGAAGACTCTCTCAGTTCTTACAATTTTTCCTTTCTCACGAGTCAGCATTTACAGTTCTAATAAAGGGTTTTCATTTCCCTCAAGTATGAAATCAATGTTTGACCAAAATGAAAGTAAATTAATTATCTCTTATGTTAATCATTTATTAAAAAACTGAAAATAATTTATGCCTCTTTCGTCGCAATTATTGGGACGCTAACGCTTGGATTTACAACACTACAAGAAATTCTTGATTCATAACGCTGGAGAACACTTTTATGCAAGCATTGAAATAAGACAGCTCGACTTCGTGTGGGCAAATTCAGTTCAGATTAGAACAGTATATAGTTTGACTTACTCGAATGAAAAATAGACAGCAAATCCAGGACAACTATTTTCTTTTGTTGCTATGAGTCACATATTTTGCAATGAACTGTACTAAGAACTGTGATGAATTGTACTAGTGTAGAAAAATGTTAGTTGATTAATTCTTTATTCTCCATATTCGAAAGAGTAATTTAGTAAAAACAATTTTAGGAGTCGAAAACAGTTATTGTAATCATTCTTCACAATTAGATGGTCAGATCGTATTCAGATCGTATCGAGTTATCGATCGTACTTGCGTATACCCAATAGGGTTCATGTGCAAATCTTATACATGGATGTTTGTCCTATTATTTTTGGTTGCAAATCTTGATGATTTCTATTTTTTATGGGTTCGTGAAAATTTTTATCATTTCTTTGGGGATGCTCTAAGTATTAGTTATTGTCTACCATTTTTAGTATTAAATCATTTTAAGAACTGTTGTTTTCTGTTATGGAAATATTTTTTTGATTTTCTTAATTCATCTAATCTGAAAGAAATTTGCTCTCTATTGTTCTGTATGTATTGAAGCAGTTTATCATGAGTTATCCCCAAGGAATTGACTTCAAGTTACGGTTTTAACCATGCTTTCAATTTCATGTTTTCTCATTTCTATATTGAATATGGCAAAAATCTCGATGCCAATTGTTAAACAGCTTGTAGGCTATGGATACCTTGCTTGTTTGAAATCAGGATCACGGTGATTCCCCAAAATGACCGACTCTCGATAGGCCATTCATCCAAAGCTCTAGATTGAGGGTGTTGCACAGTTTCAACTTCAAAAACAAATATCTCTACTTACAAGTCTGAAAAAATGTCAAACAAGGTATTTTTGATTAAGTTCACAACATTTTATAGCATTTTAGGTTATATTTTCCTCGTCAGACTCAATCAAATCCGTACCTATTTTTTTGGGACACCCGTATATAAAACATGTATATAAGACCTCCAACTTTCCCATCATTGCAGTAGGGTGTTTTGTATCCTTGTACATTGAATTAGTTTGTTGGGAAAGAACCATCAATTTGTGTTTCAGAGATCAGAAGCATGCTAAGATCTTTTTGTATGATGTTCAAAGTAGCATCAAAATTGGTAGGAGCGGAGTTGATATATGGTCATTTTTGTCCTACCAGGTCATGTTTGGGTTGCTCTACTCTTACTGGATGCAAATCCTTATGTACAGGATTTCCATTTTCTTTCTGGCGTTACAATTTCTGTTTTCTATTGTAGTATTGTGATCATAATCTATATCGTAATTTTTGTTTTAAGGGCATTTCTATTTGGTATACTGTTCTCAATTCAGTAAGAGCTCCATAAATCCTTTATCATATTTGTGGCAAGAAGTTGATTTCCATGGTCATTCAGATCAACTCTGCCTCCATTAATGTGTTCTCCCCCTATGTTGTTATTGTTAATAAAATCAGTACTAAAGTCATCATTTCTTTTTCAAAGGGATTGTTTCATTATGTTTATTTTGTCTTCATATATAGTTTATCTTCTCGTGATATTGTTGACCTGACAGTAATCTTTGTTTTGGGCTTTCTGCTTGGATTTTATTTATCATGCTAACGATGTTGCTGATTGTATCAATTTGTGTATTTTATAAATCCTTTGTTCTAACATGAATTATTGTCCCGGATAGTTTGATTTGTATATTGGATGACAAGTTTCTCCAGAGAGAGTCTTTATGGCTACTTTTTCCTTTTTGAGATTATGTGACCTTTTCAACTCTTAAACCGTTGAGAGTCCAATAATGTAAATATTCTGTAAATTTTAATTGGTACTCGCATTGTAGTAAGTATCATATCCTCCAATTGTTGCTGTATACTGGTATTTTGTTTGTTGTTGGTATCTTTGCGGTGTATATTCTTCTTTCTTTGGCTTGTATCGAGGATTTGTTGGTATCGTGTATTAATTTCGCCTACACAAGAGGTCTGCATCAAATTTCCCCTGCCCAAAATTGTCCTAATGAAGAATCAAAACAAGTGAAAGCTCCCAAAACAAGAAAGTCCCTGAATAAAATACTGATGGAAAAATTTGGGATGCAATATCTAAATTGCGAAAATAAATTACAGAAATGAAAACCTTGTTTCATCCATCATCTTCGCCCGTACCCTGCACATTATTTGAATTCCTAGTTTGAATCGTATCTTTGCAACGGAAAACAATACTGTTGGGTAGGTTGGATTCATTTTTTTAAGTAAAAAACAAGGTCGAGTGGAATTAACATGACAATGCGAAGATTTCTGGGCTTGTACCAAGATTTAGAATTTTACTAATTCTGTATAATTCAATTTATTTATTACTTTCAATTTTATTTTTGAAGGCTGAAGAGCCAAGGAGAAGATTTTAAGGAACAGTAAGTTTCATCGTTTTGACCTTACTTAATGAAAAAATTCAAACATTTTATTATTATGAATTTAATGAAACTGCAATTTCATTTGATATACTTCCATTAATTTTGCTGATTCAGTGCCTTGGAGGCAAATTCACAAGTCTCATATTATATCAAGTTATTTTAAGTAACATGCACCACAAAGAAACGTAATGCTAATCATGACTTATATTTTTTTAGCAAAAATGTTTTACCTAGGCTTCATTTTATTGCTCACGGAAACTTTGCCTTCTGCTTTCTTTCCCAATTCTTAAGAATCAATATAGAGCAAAAATCTAATTCATAACGGCCGCCTTTCTGTTTCGAAATAACCAAGTAAAACATTTTACAAATCACTGTACATTTTGCTTCAAATTGAATTGATTTGAATTAGCCTGAATGAGAGTTTTTAAGATGCTGTATAATTTATAGTTTTTAGATTACTTTAGCGCTTAATATTTTATTGGCATTAATGTTTAGGACGTTATACTAGCAATAGCAACCCACAGAGTTGTAAATCCCAGGAATGCAGGAATTTCTTAAGGTTTTTATAAGTAGATATAATCAGGGTCTATAGAAAGAGAATGGTCTGGAAACTCTATTGTTCAGAGCTCCCAAACATGTTTCCATTGGGTCCCAGACTCTTAGAGTGCCTCAAAATCATAACATTCCAAAAGGCGAAGTGGATTCGCAAGAACCTGCAGTAACTTTCGTGTCTGAGCTCCAGTTAATCGGTGATTTCATGTATGATAATAATTTACTCCAAGATGATGAAGATTTTGAGAAAGATCATGCTACTATTTCTCTTGAGGTAAGTTTGTCTTTATCTAGTTTTTAGATATAGAACTTTGGGTGCCGCCTACCTATGTATAGGCCCTCAAATTATTATCACACTCGCAAACAAAAATTTGAAGTCCCTAACCTGCTAACCCCAAGACTTTACTATGAACTTCTTGTAAGATATGAAATTTCAAAACTATCCTAGGATACAATCAGTTTCCTATTTAACAAGAACTTTGTCATATTATTATGGTATGATCGAGGGGTATCACTGTTTAAAACGGATACGCGTGTGGCAAATGTTGTTCAGGCCAGTTTCAGGCCTGCCTCCTGATGAGCCCAGCAACATTTGAAGGGTATTTTTTTATTTTCAGGAGGAACCAAATGCAGATCACTCATTGAAGTGCTCTCATTGTCAGAAGTCATATAAAACAAGGAGGGGACTGCAAAGACCCACTGAGATCTCTATGAAAAAGAAAGATCCAATTGATAAAAGAATTTTAGCCCAACTTTTTCAGAGGCAGTCCAAAAGGTGAACTAGGATGAATTTTGCCCCCAAGAAATACAAGAACATGCCATGAAATGCAATATTTCTCTTGACCACCCTCTTGTGAATGCAGAATTAGTTGCCAAACTCTTTGGTGAACTGTGCAGCAAGAAGAATATTGACACATTTTATGTTGAATATATGGGAAATATAGTTCACAAAGCTAGCGCATGGCTTCCAAGCTTGGAAGAAGCTACAGCAGTCCAAATTGGTTGTAGTAACAGAGAGAGCTATGACATCAAAAGAAAATCATTGCATTGCCTACATTGGTGGATATATAATTAGAAATTTGCGGAAAAAGCTGTCCCGTAAGACAATTGATGATAATGTGAAGCAGCAATACTCCAATCTTTTGGATGCATGTTTGCAAAACGGAGTATCAGCAAAATAGGATAGCCTTGTTAACACTTTGACAAGAGGGGGATTGGTTGAGATCAATGACACACTAGCAAGACTGTTTGCAATCGTTGAATAATATTTTAGAACATCTGTGTCAAAGAAGCTTGAGAAGAACAAAAGTACAAACTTGCCTGAGCATGTGTTGCATTTGACAAAAAGAATGAACATTAAAAACAAATTTCATGTTTTAATTGAGAGTTGTGAGCAACTGATAACAAATGAAATTTCTAGCAATTTTCTAGAGGATATTTTTCACCTTTATTTCAAGATAAGGTGTTTTTCATTTACCAAGGACTTGCTTCAGCACATGAATGCAAAAAATAAAATTACCAAGGGAAAGGCACTTCGGAAAGAATTAAAGAAGAAAGAAATGGCTAAAGGGGTCAAGGACAAAGCAAAAGAATGCAGTTCAGCAGTGGCAAAGGCTAAAAAAGTGGAAAACAATTGAAACAAAATCTAAGTGAAAAAAAAAGCAAAGAACAGGTTGAGGTTTTAGAGACATTATTGAATTTTACTGTTTCTAAGAAATGTTAATATCGTATTCAAAATGAGTACATGTCAGTTGCCATCTAGTCAAAAATACCCCCAACACGAGCTACCCCAAATTCAAGTTTAATAGCCATACATTTTCAGTACTACATGTCATGTTATACCAGAGTAGTTTTA
>JAYJMH010029356.1:0-17399 GCA_036873815.1 Phacellophora camtschatica
ATAATCCTAAATGCATTAAAGACTATGATAAAGTATAGATATATCGTTTGTAATGGATATTAATTGTAGATAGAAACCGAAACGATGATCTAAGTTGGAGCAGTGACCAATGTGCACACCTCTCATAATATAAACAGCCAAGACTGAAATGTTATTGCAGAGAAAATGTCATATTTTATACTACTGTAGCAATTGATTTTAAGCGTAAAAAGTCATAGCCCTTTTTTTCCCAGACTGAAGGGCGTGGTCAGTCAACAAATTTCTTTTCATGCCCTTTCTCGTTCCAATCACTGCTCGTATACAGTATTGGATAACAATTCACATTTCCGAGCTGTCAAATCCCTTTCGTTTTACGCTTGTCCTTTTGTCCGCTTCTCTGACCTTTTGTCATTTCTTTAAGTACTTTTGTCCGCTTGTCCGACCTAGCAACAGTTGCTACGCTAGGTGAGAATTTGATTGACAGCTAGTAAATCCCTTAGATTATTGCCTGGAGAAATATGCCATAACAAACGATAAAAAAGTACAGTATGCCTCGAGTGTCTTGTTTGTAGATTAACTTTCCTCTGCAAAAAAGATCAATTTTTTTGTCAAACTGCTTGGAAATCATGGTGTCTTTGACTAAGAAAAAGTAATAATGACATTTGCTTCAAACTATTCAGTTTGATTGGCATAATCAATGATTGATAACTTTTTTATTGTATTTCACTAGTTTCATTTTTATAAAATTAACTTCCTATTTTGCCAGATTATAGCATTATCTATTATAGTAATGTTTCAAGTAGTATGTTTTAATAAAACAGTTGTGTTCGTGTCTGTAGATTTTTTATTTTGTAATTTGTGATCTTGCTATACACTCTTTACATTTTATGAGAACATCGAGGCTCGAATTGTAAAAAAAATGAGGAAAAAACTAAGATTAATATCATGCTCAGCCACAGATCCAAGATTTCCAAAAAAATTCAACACCGTATTATTATGGAATTATGCATTGAAACTTCGATTCAAAATTTTGCAGTTACCATGTCCCATATGTATTGTACCATATGTATTGTCCCATATGTATTGTCCCATATGTATTGTCCCATATGTATTGTCCCATATGTATTGTCCCATACATATGTCCCATATGTATTGTTGAAGCATAGCAACCCGCCACGTCGTAAATAAGAAGTACATCAAGCCTCGGGAAAATTCATCTAGTCCTAATAAAGAAAAGAATGTATTAGGGACCGGGGGCAACTTTATTGGGACGAAGATGGGCCACCCGAATAAATGCTTTTGTGATCAGAGTTCCCTCCTAAAATATGGGTCTGTTCAGTGCGCTCGTTCGGAAGTTGTTACAGATTGGGGGCCTGTTGTTTTTGTGACAATAGAGAGTAAGACCCCGTTTACACGATGCCGGTATGAAATGAATCCGATATGAAACCATGCCCCGTTTACACGATACCGATATGACTTGACTCCGACTCCCCAAAACAATAGGTGCGTGACATCAAAGACTTGCGCGAATGCGAACTTATCAAAACAAAGGAAAAAGTGCGCCAAGCCAAACACATTCGATTTTGTTTTGACAGACAAATTTTGTTTTAACAGACAAATTTATTATGTTTCCAAAAAAAAAAGCAAGACAGACAAGGGGAAAGAAAAACCGGCGTCCTTTACTTGGAAAAATAATGAGCTAGAAATGGCCTCTCTTCTTCGTTGTTATCTTCGTTGATCTTCTGGTCTGGTACGACGATGCATCCATTAGAAGCCGATAAATGGCATTAGTTTTTCTTCTGTTTGCGCTGACAGCTTGAAATATTAGCATGACATTAATCTGCAGTGCAGCACCGATAATTAACAAAATATGAGAAAAATCCTTGACTGATCTTTGATAGTCATGTTTTGGAGCGCATTTGTTTGAACGAACAATAGAAAATGCAAATTTTTGTACTCGTTTTGATATTTTTCTGCCGCGAAGCGAATCCGACATGAAATCATATCGGATTGGGGTGTTTTCACGGTGCCGGTATGAATACATGCCGGTCAGCTATCCGATATCATTTCATATCGCTTTCACACCACTTCTCATGCCGGCATCGTGTAACAAAAAGGCCAATCCGATATCATTTCGTATCGGATTCATTTCATACCGGCATCGTGTAAACGGGGTCTAAAGCAATCTTCATATAAAAATTGCTATGAGCGACAGGCATAGTTTTAGGCAGCCCTCGGTTCCGACGTCAGTGGTCTGTTTTGGAGTATAAGAGAAATTGCTTTTTGAGCATAAGAGAAATTGTTGAGGTCAATTTTGAAAACTTGGGTGGCAGGCCCAGTTTTCATCGCAATAAAGTACCTCCCTCGAATTGAACGAATGCACTTTTTGTGTTGTTTTTGTAGATATACTTTGATGTACTGATTAAATTAGTAATACTAATTATTCTGAAACGTGTTTTAAGGTAAAGCTTGTTTTTTCAATAATTCTTCAACGACTCGGGACAACGTTCAACGTCATCAAATTTACTTGATTTTTTCGTGGAGCAGCAGAACAGCGGTAACACAATTAACACATGCGCAATGCACACGTGTCTTTCTCTTCAGAGAACATTCGTCCATTGTTCTTTCTTCGCAGCTAACGAAGAGTAAAGCGGCCTAGCCATCACAACAAAATATAAGTACAAGATGATGCTCAAACTTCTTTCAATATTTTGCCTTGCTGGTATGTATCATCAGGTTTCAAACACTATCATTCGTTAAATTTTAGTAATTTTGATATAGCTTTATTTTTTTGGTGAAGTAGAGAAGAAACGAGAGAGGAAACAGGTTTTTTAAAATAATTTTTTGGCTTGGGGGCCTCTAAAAAAGGCCTATTATTGTATTTTTTATCTATTTATTTGTACTTTTATTATTTATAAAAGCTAAATGGTAACTTTTTTATTCCAATTAACTTAATCATCGAAGCATTGGTTTGGAGGCTTTCTATTTCAGATGTGGTATTTCTCTTTCTTTGCCTTTTTTGTTGGCTTATTTTTCTAATTATTCAGAAATTTGTCGGAAATTTCATTTTCAGTCCAATTATCTTAATTAATGAATTATGATAGCCTTTTTAAGCAACACTGGAATTCAAAATTCACCCATTTTTTTGCTTTTTTTGTTTTTTATCAAGAAGTCAAAATAAATTTTATTTATCATTTTGCATACATACATCTTGAACACAAAACACAGACTTTCTGAAAAAGGAGGCAGAGAAAAAGTTCTGGAGATTTACACGGAAGTTAGTTCAAAGCCAAAACTTTGCACACCCCTACAAATTTGCCGTTAGCGAAATGTTCCACACTTTGCAATCTGGATTCTTTTTATAAAATATTTCTAATATTTCAACAGAAGTGACAGCATATGATTTTATACGTACAGCTCAATTCATCCCAGGTTAATTCCATGTTTCTCTACTCTCTGGCCCTGACTGCAAAATTTGTTTTCCTCCACAGGGAACACAGCATTTTGTGTGTTCTTTTGTGCAGAAAAGGAGGTAATCTACAAAAATCTTCACAAACTGTATCATATCTTTTATGTGCCTTATTTGTTTTAATGATTTTCATCTCACGGTCCCACATAATTTAAATACATACATAAAGCAAAATATTGTGCTAAAATTGAGTAAAACTCATGAATTTATGCTGGGAATGTGCCCCTTATGTGATACAAACTTTATAGTTTGGAAACTTACATACACCATGCCTTAAGTTTAATAACAGATGTTGAATACCAAAACAATGATTTATTATTATCTAAATTTAATGCAACTGCTTATTTTCTTTATTTCATGATTAAAATTTTAAAATACTAGTACTTTGTAAAGTTTGTAAAAATTTGTTGACCTGCTTTTTATTTTTATGCAATTTTTTTTTTTTTAGTTTCCATAAATGGATTGTGCCAAAAACCAAAAGTATCTTCAAATACATACTCAACACAAAGTGCAACATTGTCCACACAAACTGTCTACATAGCAGAGTTAAGCATTGTTTGCGAAAATGGAGAACAGGTATGTATAAAAATTCTAAATTTTTTGAGAGTTCTAAATTTGAATTGATTTGTGTTTTTCATGATCTGTGATGAACTCAATGATGAACAGGGTGGAATTAATTTAATTTGTGATTAAAAGTGTGGAATTTTGTAAAACAAAAGTTTGAAGTTTCAAACATATGACAATGCAAATAATAGATTAAAATAGAAGAAAAGAATAGATTTCTAAACCTCTTTAAAAAAATGTTTGAAACAGCAATTTTTGGTTTTACAAAATTAACCCCTGTTGATGTGATGTTTTAATCAATATTTTTAAAAGTTGACACTTTAAAATTGTCATTAGGTGTGAAGCTGTAGTATTATTACCGAAAATTGTATTTTAAGCCTGCTTTTGTATCATTACCGAAAATTGTGAATCCTGTGAAAATTGTGTGGGTACATGATACAGACAGGCAGTTAGATTTATGTGCACAGACATTGTTTTTCACGAAATGGAAACTGCATTAATAAATCAAATGATTAAAACACGATGAACATTTCAGCTGAATTTGTGAATTTCCGAGACAGGGTTTTTTATTGTATTTAGTAGAACTATTCATTATAATTTGGGTTTGTGTGCAGGAAAGGGGCTGTTGCTCATAAAAATAATTAATTTTTGTTTTAGGGGCAGAACTTTTATGCTGAAGTAAATGGTAACCTTCTTCCTGTTGCAAAATCAACAGAAACTGGAATATTTCAGGTATGTATACTTTACTAATTTAATTTTAAAGGTTTTTGTTATTGTACAATCTGAGCAAAGCTTTCTCTCTATTTGGCTCTCCTTTCCTTTACACCAGACCAAAACTAAGTATGCTTCCATCAATACCAGACTGTAAACTTTTTATTTTGCACAGAGAATGCAAGTTAAAAACTTTGCAAATTGTGTAGGAAATTTGGCCCTTTTCCTGCAGAGATAAGATATATTTTGTTTTTCAAAACCTTGAAGGATTGTACCTGAATGTGAAGCTTTGAAATTTTGACAGAATATTGGCAGAAAATACCTCTGGATTAAAAAATGGGCAGACAGAAAACAACAGGAAAATAGTTCCACCACTTTCTGGTCTATTTTTCATAAAACTATTACCATAAATACTGGTGTATAAATCAACCTGTTGTATAAGACAACCCCCCCCCCCCAAACTGGAGACCCAAAATTTAGTATTTTACCTTTCAGCAACAAATAAGGCGTTTTACTTTTTGGCAACAAATAAGGTGTTATCCTGATGATAATAGTTTTTTTGATCTTCTTGGTACAGATGCCATAAAAGTCTATTAAATTGTTAATTTCATGCATCATTTTATTGAGAGTTGTACAATGACAACAACTCTTTTTAGTTTTTATCCAAATTTATAAAGCATTATAATTTGTATTCACTGTTGCTTTGAAGGTTAGCTGGACAAGTGAACACAAGACTGCTTTAAAAGGAGATATTCCTGTTAAAATTTATGATGAAGAAGGTTATTCTGCTTACAGGAAGGTAAATCCATTATATTAATAAATAAAATTAATAAATTGGTTACAGTTTATCACACTGTTGTTGGTGAAGAAATTAGACAGAAATGAATTTCTGTTATATGTTGGAGCCAAACGAAAGTAGAAATTCTGCAAATGAAGTGAAACAGAGAAAATAAATTGTTTAACTGATATTTTATTCTGGTATTCAGGACTTCTTCAGAATGAATAATAAGATTATATTTTACAAACAGGCCTTGTGAGGACAGGCGTTCAAGCTTGATCAATTGGCTCCACATACACCTAGAATTTACTAGAAGCTCAATTTTTCATCCTCATTTTCATATCTGGCAGCTTTGTATTTCTGAACTCAATATGAACTGAAGAGCGCTGCATTCTGTGTGGTTGATGTTTTTTTAATGGAACTGGCATCATTTTTCCAGGAGCTTTTTATGTTCTGAGTTAAAGGATCTTTTGTTATTATAATTCTTTAGTCCAGCAACCTTTTGTCAGGAACTGCTTTAGGCCATGACCTGTGTTTATTAATTCAGCAAAGTGGATCAAAAATGGGGATATTGTTATTGTGTTTCTGGTAGCTTAACACAGGATTCCACAGGAGAAATGTTTTCATTTGAAGTTTTAGAGTTCCAAAGAAACAATAAGATGCACTTTCCACCACACTTATTGCTGTACTCAATTCTTCGTACGGGTAATTTTATTACAGACTGCTACAAAAGCATTTCATTTCCATTTGCCATTTTATCAACAGAATTCACAGATCACCTCAGTTTGTTTTCATTTTTTATGCACCATGGGATAATTATCTAAATAGATTTTTGATATGAACATGCATGTTTTTCTGCCAAGCTTTTGGGGGACTAAAAATACAATTCTGTTTCAAAATAGATTTACCATGTAACGTAAGTGAACTGCAGGAAAACATGTTAAGACTCAAAAGATATTGCAGAAATTTTTATACTGCAGTAATAACTTGCATATTGCACCATCCATTGTCAGAGAAATTTCTGTGAAATCCAAACATTTGATTCATCACAATTTCGTGATTTCTTGATTTATTTGAATGAAACAAAAAGATTTTGAATCAAGAATAAACCACAGACTACCTTTTCAAGTGATTTATGTAATTGCAATAACCTGAAATTAAACCTGAATTTTTTTTAAATTTTAGGCCCAAAGGTCAGCTGACAAAGATGCATCTGCAAAAGCTATGGCAACAGTAACTCTAAACCACAGGGTAAGCATGTAATTTTATTAGCAAATTAGCAAGTTTTTAGACTTCTAGTCACCTCCAAACGTAAAAGTTTCACACAAACTCTTTATTGGCATTATGATTAGATTGTTAAACTTTTTGGTCCATTTATTTCTTATATTTAACTTATTTGGCACTCGTCATTTAGCAAGAGCACTCAGCACTGACATTGAGTATGCTATTCATCACCTAAGGGCAGCAGGGGGTTTAATTAAGTAGACTTGCCCCAGAAGTTTACTTCTTTGTAAATCCGAGATAAAGTGCTAAGGGAACCGAAAATTGATAATTCATTTTTGTTCAAAAAATAGAAAGACAGAAAACATCTTGCTCTTGTGTTTGATTTTTATTAAAAACAATGTATGTTTTTCATGTTGTAACCTTCCTTAGCTTATGTTTTAAAATTTATAGCCTTGAATTTTTTGCCAGTTGAAGTAGAACTTTACACTTAGAACTTGAGATTATTGAGCAATAATTTAAAATCGGATGCAGTCCTCCTAAAATTTTTATTTTTTGTTTTAGTTTGCTCACCCATATCATATAAGCTATAACGTTTTAGGGAATGCTCCACTCAGAAAGGAAACCGAAACTTGAACGGCATTTTTTCAATTTTAGCAAGCCGAGCATTTTTACATTTTCACCTAAGATCTACAGATCTAGCTGACAGCAAACGTTGGCTCTGCAAGCTTATAGCTAAGGCATAAATAACATTTAAGTCATCGCTACTCGATTATTGTCTTGTATGCCATGCCTTGTAAGAGGTAGTGCATAATAGCAACACGCAGAGTCAAGAAAACATTGCGGTCACATGGTCGTTGACCAGAGCGGAGGACTGTCTATAAGAACAAAAGAATATTTTTAAGCCACACTCAAGACGCGTGTTTTGTTAGCGTGTTTTATCAGCGCTGAAGGGTGTTTTGGCCGTATGAAGGTTAAAAACTCTGGCAATATGATTTCCTAGTTTAATAGTTTGGAAATGTATTTTTATTTCGTTTTCATGAGTGGTGACCCTTAAAAGCCAGCTTTTTGGCTGCAGGCTGCATCCCTTATATTGAGTGAAAATGATAATGAATGGATTAACTGAAATATTTTTGTCAATTTGAAAGGGTGCAAGGAGAGACGGATTCATCGTTCAAACAGAGTTTTTGTCTGCTTCCATTGCAATGTTAGTTTGGTGGCTAGCGAACACAACAAGAAGCAAGATCATGGAATAAGTCAAGGAACTTTAGCTATCTTTTTTGAAATAACTTTATTTGTAACAAATAAATTTCTTTTTTATTGTTAGAAATTAATGACAAATCCCACCGCCAACAAGCATTGTTTTTCTGTCACCATTTTTTTAAACAGTGCCGTCGGAACTGTAAAATATTTTCCCCAATGATATGCATCAGCATTTAACAACAGATCTACACTTTAAAGAACACATGCATCTTTGAGACGACAACAGTATATTTAATTTTATTAAATCGACTTGCAACTAGTGGATCAGTCTATCTAATCTACGTACACAAAATTAAAAACATAATAATTTGAAATCCAAGAGGGAAATGCAATGACACCGGCAGGCATTCAGGGACAAAGCTTAGATCCATTAAAAACGGTCCATTTGGTATAAAAGAATATATAAAAAATATGCACGGAAAAGAACCATTAAAACTAAAACTAAACATGGTAGAATTAAAAGCAAACTACAAAGGAAACTATAAGAATGCTCTGTGCAGGTGTGGGGTACATGATGAATACATGGAACATATATGGAAATGCCCTAGACTCTCAGAAAACATGCCAAAAAAGAATAATTTGATGAAAAGCAACCCCAAAGAACTTAACAAATTACGAATAATCGTTGAATCATTCATATTATGCAAAATGTAACCTACTGCATTTTAGGTAGAGTAACTGCTCCGAAATGGAGATGTGGTATTATTATTTATTTAACAGTGCTATAAAAGCCCCCAGGGGACTGTTGACCATCGCACCATGAGCTAAGTTAAAGTATTATTGAGAGAATACCACTTACTCCTCAAACTGTACCGATGCACCTAGGAGTATTTGGTATTCTCCCCTGTAACGCTTTAACCATGTGCTTTAACAGATCTGTGTAAAAATATGTCAGTGTTTAAGTTTTCCCGTGGCTTAAAATTGTGAGTTCTTGTAAAAATATGCTTGCTTTTATTTTTCTGAATCTGTTCTCTAAATTAGTGCAATTTCGAAAAAATAGCTTTCTTGTTTTCTCCGTCCTCAGAAGAAATTTTGGTGTTGTTTCCCTGTTTCCATTTCCGTGTTGGGCATTCTTTTGCACTTTGTTACCATGCTAAAGCCTCTGCGAGGGAATATTTTGGGGCTTTCTGTTTACTTCTTTGCGTTGCAGAAAAATTCCATCATGGTGGACGCAAACGAGTCTCTGTCTATGCAACAAAGCAGCGCCATTTCAATACCGCGGCGAGCCGAGCTCTTCCAAGACGAGGGAGACAACCTTCCAGCCATATGTGCTTCGCCAAACATTAATACAGATTCTCACAATGCAATAAGAAGCAAAGAAAGCGTTGGTACGCCTCTCAATTCGCCCTGGACTTTTTGGTTTGACAGGTGTGTATTTTTTTTTGGGTGGGCCTTGCCTGCCGTCAAAAAGACTTGCATCTGTGGTGATCCCGTTGCCATTAAAACTGACATATCTTCATGTTTTAAATATTATATTCTTAGGAGAAAAATAAGAGGCCATTGAAAAGAAGCCCAATAATAAGATAAGAGACTAAATAAATAAATAATAAAACACAAATCACTTAAGATAAATATTTAATCTTTATCTCCGAGATCATTAATGCTTTGGGCTTTGCTCCAGGAAAATTACATGATAAAAAGACTAACCTACTTGCAAAAAGGTGGAAATATATATTGGGCAAAGTTTTTCCAAAGTTAATTGTAATTCAAACTTTCTGTAAGCTCAGCTGGTGGCAGAAAATGCCAGTAGTAGGTCAAATCATTGTTCAGAAACTGCAAATTAGTCTAAGCTCTTGAGTACTCTCAACTAAAGTGGATTCTATGTATTAAGCTTTACTCCCCAGAAGAGGAGAGTAACAATGGACAACAGAGAGAACAAGAACAATGCAAATTATTTTTTGCTTTCATTTTGAGCAAAGATCTGATGCAGGGAATTCACTCTGGACTCTGAAAAAGTTCATTCAACAAATTTTTAATTGTTGTTTTTAATAAAAAAAACATGGCGTCTTATCATTGTATTATATTGTAATTCTTTAAAGTTGTAATTTTACAAGCATAAATGTTGCTAAAATATTTTCAAATTAAGATAAAAAATTTGAAATCGGGAAGAAGCATCAAACTTGGATTGCTTTAGCCTTTATTTTATAAAAATATTTTTGTACAGTTTTGGGAGAATATTAAATTAAAATAAAGTAAACGTAGATTCATCTGCTTAAATAAAATTCATGCCCAATTTATTAATGTAAAATAACTATTAATTATGCTAATACCATGCATAATTTATACATATATAATTAAAACTGTTCCATGCAGAAATAATTAATAAAAGTTGATTAATTTTTACAGATATCAAAGAGGATGCACAGCTGCTGAATATGAATCAAACCTGAAGAAACTCTATACTGTGTCCACCATTGAGGTAGTTTATTGTAAATCCTCTAATAAGCCCCACCCTCGAGTAAGGCCCCATTCTCGAATTTCATATTTCCTGCAAGCCTGTTATTTCACATTTTATTGGATGAATTCTGTTTATGTACACATAAGATGTTCTTTTCAATATGTAGTATCCCACAGTATTTATATTGATGTAGTTATCCCATATAGAAAAGAGTCTGATTTCGAATTAGACCCAAAAAGGCTTAAAATCAATTAGCCCACAGGGAGCTAATTCTAGGATTTACTGTATTGGTGGGGGCTAGCAGGGGGCTAATTCTAGGATTTATAAATGTATGCCAAATCAGACTGACAGTGAACAGGTAACCTGCAAGGAGAGACCCAGGCTATAGAGTTTTTAAAGTGTGCAGGGAATAGTGGTATAAATCTTTAAGAATTTTATTTTTGCAGAAATATATTTGGGACATTAAAAACTTAATTGTTGTTTACTTAACATTTCGATAAAGTGGACAGAAAATTAAAGAAAATGTATTTATACTGTATATATTTGTTTGAAGAATGTGTTTAATTTATTCTTCTGCAATTAATTTGACAGGGGTTTTGGGGTGTGTACAACAACATTCCAGATGTTGGGAAGATTGGTTTGGCATCATATCATTTGATGAGAGATGAAAGAAGACCAATATGGTAAATTCCTTTTTGCTTGTGATTTTAAATGCAGAAAATTGTGAATTATTTGCTCAGATCTGTCATTCATTTATTCTTGTTGAGTGGTAACTTTTTTCAAATGTAACATTGGAATGCATATGATGGTCACTACCACAGGATGAATGCATCTAGAAGGACAATGATGATGAAATGCAATAGAAATATACTTTGTTGATTGTTCTCTTTTTTCCATGCTGTATACTGCTGTGATAAAATAAATTTGAAAGATTCTTTTCGTCCTATTGTGACACCATGAATGTATCTGTGTTTTTCTGGAATTTTGAAGACAATGATGTACAATTCTAACCTGGAGTTCATTTGCATATTTTTGAAAGCTATCCTATTTTACAGGGAAGACAGTTGCAATGTTAAAGGAGGATATTGGAAAATGAGATGCAATAAAGACAGAACAGTGAGAATTTTTAAAGTTAATTGTGTAATCTTTAATTGTTATTATTTATGTCCGATTAAAAACAATAATTGTTTATTTGATGGGTAAAATATTTTAGAAAACATTTTCTAACACAAATGGCAAGAGAATGGTAAATTGTAATGTTACATAATATTTTGATAAAATTTAACTCTGATTTTTCGAAATATCAGCGTTTCAAGGGGCTTAAAAAATAGTTTGAAAAATTAAGAGTTAGAAAAATCTGGGGTATTTCATCGTCCAAAGGACCAGAATTGTTTTTAGAAATATTGAAAAATCAGGGTTCTTAGTGATCAATTTTGGAGCTTATTGAAATTATGTAATATAACGAAATGAGTTATGAAAAATTCCTTCTATCTCAAAAGTCTGACGAAAAATTTACTAATCTGCTCAGTGTATATTTATTGGAAATTAGTCAATTTTTAGAAAGGAAATATACCTTCCTTGGATCAATATTTCTATGTTTGAAGGCTGTTTGTGTTTTGACTTGTTTTCATTTATGCCTAGATATTTTATAGGGCAAGTCATACAAAGTTAATGAAAAAGTCATTTCCTGCATGCAATCTCAAAATTAATTTGAAAGAAACAAAAATTCCACATCAATACCTGCTTTGGAAAGCCTGCCTTCAGCATGAGGCTAGCTTTGTATTGATTTGTAAGATTTTGCAATAATGCTTACCTGCCAGTTGGTAGGAATGAGCTTTTAGCTATGTTTTGCTGCCAACATAAATTAAAGGAAATAAAAAAGTCAAGATTGTGTGGTGCGGAATATTGGAAGCACTAGAATCAGGCCGAATATTCATTTGAAAATAGCTGAGAATCTTTTAGTGTTAGCTGCTCAGAGCTGATAATTTTTTGAATGAAAGTAAAAATGAAAACGTCAGTGGTATTGTATTTAATTTACAGCTTTCAGAAATTTATGTATCTGCGGTGATGCACCGGAATTTGATGACGTAAGCATCCTACGGAGAATACAGTTTACTCGCTTATTTGGAGAATAAGAGAATTGAGATTTTTACAGCTCGAAAGATGATCTTGACAATTCACAAAATCTCATATTTACATAAATTAATACATACTTAATAATTATTTATTTAGCGCAACTTCTTAATGTGAATCCCATAGTTGTAATATACGCACCTGGAATCTTTTTAAATCTCGTTTTCATTTGGAACCATACCTAAATATTATAAATGGTGAACTCTAAAAGAATCTGACCAAATTTAGATCACTGTCTTAATATAGAAGTTGATCGTTGGTCTGCAGTTGATCTGCCTCCTCTGTGGAGAGAAGGCTGTGTTACCGTTGTAAACTAAACCAGGTTGAATCGAAAGAGCATTTCCTTAGTGAGCACTCGAAAACTACAGGTACTCTGTCTGCAGTTTTAACCAGGGACGCCCCGGAGAGTGGGTGGGTGAGGCGGTCGCCCCACCTTATTCTCCCAAAATTTAGTAAATTTCCTTCTACTTCTCAAAAAGCAAAGTTTCTTTTCTGGGACTGTGGATTATGTGACAAATAGGCCGGGGTTCACGTGACCAATCCAAGCCAGGGATATTGTGTCCCAATTACTGTAACTTTTTCTTCGTTGTCATCCATTTTGAGACTTGTTTCTTGGATACAAAATTTGCTATTGTTTGACTTGCAGCGTACAAAAAAACGGGACAGGAACATTCTCTGTGAAAAAATTGCATTGGTGTTTTGCATTTAAGAGTGCAAAGGTTTTCAATTTTGAAAAATTTGCAACTGATTAGTGTTTGTGCTTCAAGCTTCAAGCATATTGCAAGAGATTGATTTTGCAGTATCCTTGTAAGAATTTGATATTTGCTCTTGTGAAACTTTCTTATCATTTATTCGCAGTCGGTTTTATGGAAAGAACTTTTGCTTGCCATAATTGGAGAGAAATTATCAAACTTTGTTCATGATGGTAAGTAAACTAAAACCACGTTTACACTGCAGAAGTTTTTTGGCAAGGCATGGATAAAATTTGGTACTGGTACCAAAACAAATTGGTTCTGCATAGCTTTCACACTTCGAGTTTTATCCGAGCCAATCCTTCAGTTATGGTACGCGCACAATTTTTACCCGTGCTGGGACTACCTCACTATTGTGCCAAACACGGATGAATTTTGGTACGGCTACAAATTTTATCCGTGCCTTGCCAAACAGTGTAAATGGGGCCTAAATTTGTTTTAAAGAGAACATTTCTTGCAAATTATAAGGTCGAAATTTTTAATTCATTTTAACGTTATAAACAGGTACCCTGTATAGATTCTAGGAAAATGGAATTTCTTTGGGTCCCTGTGGTTTTTGTTTTGGCAAAGGGACACACTCACACATCACGGATGCATGGACACAGGAAGGAATAACAACTCACGTGTCCTAATGGCTATGGCTGTGTATCATTTTGTAATTGGAAAATCAACTTTCAATGTTGTCTGTTTCTAATGCTTTCAATTTTTCTTTAATGTTTGCTTTCTTTTTTGTTGTAGATGACGAAATTGTTGGAGTTAGCGTCAGTGTTCGCGACAGAGATGACATTATTCAGGTTTGGAACCAAGAAGCAAAATACAGCGAGCATGCAAGGGTTTGTATTTTTACTTTCTTTAAATTATTTTTACTCCAAGGAACAAGGGCAGATTTTGTAACAATATTGAAATTGACAGACCAGTTTTTAGCCATCGTAGACAAAGCGAATTATCTCGAGCAGACAATCAAAGCAAACAAAGCCATGTTTTGATTTTATGCTTGAGAGAATTTGCTTTGTCTTGAATGGCTAATCGCTTTGCAATTGACGTGTCGATTTCACTATTGTTACAAATTTTCGGCCCTTGTTACTCAAAGGACTTACTTTTTCCGATTAAAACGCGATATGGCACAATGAAAAGTGCAGTAGAGGATTTCAATGGACCGGACACCATGCAATAAGTGTCCGTTCGGACGCGCAGCTAGGATTTTGAGAGCTTAAGGGTTCCCATTATAAGTGAAGAAATAACAGCTGTTTGCTGAACAAGTTTAACTTGTATAAATATATTATTATTATTATTATTATTATTATTATTATTACAGTTGGATAAATTTGGAGATTCATGATTGAATTTGTTGTGAGTCTCAAAAATGACTGAAATGTTCCTTTCTTAAATTGAGCAAAACTGTTATCAAAATAAAATGTGTACCTTTTTGCCGCACCAATCAAATTGCAGAAGCTAAAAATATAATGATTTGATTGGCTAAATAAAACGAAGCTGAGCTAGACAATGGAGAACACTGGGAATGTTTGCTGACTTGGCGTTTTTTTTTAAACGAGTCGAACTTTTATGTTTAACTAATCTCCTGTATGATTGCCAGTCGCACTTGTTCACAAAGAGACTAAAGCAGCAAACCCGAGTTCGCGAGAAAGAGCACGGACCAATCTTCAAATGCGCGAAATCAGTTTGTTTTTAATTATGAAAATTGTTTTACTTGTGGTATCATCACAGATCACAATGTGGCAAATAAATCAATTTTATTTTTGTTTTATTTTTTACCTCAGACACGCGTGTTAGAACTTAACTTGTATTTTTTAAATAATTAATCTCAATTTGTAACCATAGGATTAACCATAACCAGACGTCGTTTTGTAACTGTCCAACCTCAGGGTGTGTTCATTTGACCTGAATGTTTTTTCCCTCAAGTTTCGTTTCTGAGAATCTCTCACAATTTTCTGAAAAAAAGCTTTTTGTTGAGGGATTTTTACTCTTGAAACGTTAACTTTTAAGGCATAAAGTAAACACCGGCGTACAAGAACGTAACTTCTAAGAAATTCCAGGCTGAATTTTTTCAGAAAACAAAAAGAAAACACAATAGCTTATTGTTCCTAAACAATAGGCTGGGGGTACAAAATTGAAGGTTCTTCTTATTGCGGGTGTTTACTGTACTTCAAATGTCGCACTCGTGTTGAGTAAAATCCATTTGACACTGAATCTATCACAAACGCAACCAAAATTTGGTCTTGGATTTAAACGTTGAACGTAAAACCTTAAATTTAATTGACAGGGCTACTTCGTTAATAGACGACTCCGCAAAAGATGACGGATTCCCATAATTTATTGCGTTCGAATTGTGAATCATTAGTAGTTCAATATACAAAAGTCGTTACTTTGCTCCTTCGCCTGATATTCCTCCGCTACACCGACTGGAGCGAAAATAACAACAACAAGGAGCCAAAGTACAGGGAACTTATGTAGCGAGTCTACACTCGATCATCAAATGCAATAAATCTTGAGAATAATTCCTTGCCGCCATCTTTTGTGGAATCGTCTAACATCATTCACTCGAGCTTGACTCAAACTTGACACGTGGCTTTGAACGAGAGATTCAAAATAGATTTATCATTTATGAGCATATCAGTTGAGTTTGGGTTGATACAAGTGCCCAGGACGGGAACTTATCAAATTTTATGACAGATATGTGTATTTGTTTCGGTAAAAATGATTTTGTATTTTTTAGGGTGTTGCTACAATTCTAGTATTTTGTTTGGGTTGCCAAAAATTCCCAATTTTGTTTTAGAGTATTTGCAACAAAGAAATAAAAATTGTCAATATTTTGTTGGCCTTCAATATGGACAAATACTTTTGAATATTTTTTTACTTAGTTTTAAATTAATTAGCTCCGCATGTACTTATCATGAAACTTAGCAACCCCCCCTGGTCACAAGTGGGACGTTTGAAATAAGTCTAAATCATAGCTAACTTGTTTCAATTATTTTATATTGATACGAATTTATCTTAGCTGTTATCATCATGTTTACCCTGGGGTTTAGAGCCTCTGAGAATGAGGAGAAAAGAATGAGAATATTTCTCCTTTCTCCTCTCTCTTTTTTTTTTTTTAATTTTTGAATTTCATATTTTTTGCGATTGACGTCTTCGGCCTAGGGACCCACCGTCAACAATTTTGAATATTTCTATTCATGGATTCGTGCTGTTTTGTATTTTAAGCTTCTGGATTTCAATACCATGACTGGCATCATGCGATGCTAGTTGTTTTCTCTGGCAATACTTTGCAGGGATGCAGAATATTTAATGTACAACTTTACATCAACATAAACAATCTTCGTGAGGAAGACGTGATGGAGAAAAGCATTATATAAACAACGAAGAAGATAAAAATATGATTTTTGTGAAATAATTGGTGTGCGTAATACGAGTTACGTTCCTCCGCGAGGTTCCTTTCCTTGTTCGTGGTCTTGGTCCGTGGTCTCCTGGTCCGTCATTTAAGGAAAGCGCGGAGAGGAGTATCGCGCAGCGCGCAAGAGTAAAATTTTTTTTGCAGCTTTTTTTCAGTAGAAAATCATTAAATTATCTTGCTTCGGAAAACCTCGGTCATATGTTCACGCGATTATCTGATGTTCAAAATGGCCGGGTCTTACGAAGCACCAAAAGCAATCTTGTTATACCAAGGATGAGAACGAAATATGATCAAGTCTCATTTGCATACCGTGGAGCTGACAAATGGAATAAAATTGATTCTGAGGTCAAATTAGCCCCCTCAATCCAGTCTTTTAAAACCGAAATCTTTTAATTGACAATTGGTAAGGAGAGCTATCTGCGATTTTAATTTTTCTTTTTTAAAGTTTAATATTGTAATTAGTTATCATTTTTTAAGTGCACCGCCAATTGTACGCCTGGATAAAGAATTTCTAAAAAAGTTAATGAAAATGAAAAAGACGTTCGACCACAAAATCTAGAGTTTGCTGTCCTAATTTATTTCCACGACGAGCGACACGACTTCAAGAACGCGTCGTCGAAATAGCATGGCCTGGGGTTCGAATCCCACCAAGGTCATACTTGCTGAGAAAGTGTGAGGAGAGCTGCTAACTCTCTGTAATTCCAGGCAAAGGCAAAAGG
>JAYJMH010029367.1:0-17397 GCA_036873815.1 Phacellophora camtschatica
TTTTTTATTTTTCCTGATATTTTTTGACCAACGTTGCAAAAATAGGAGTTTAAAGTATTCGCAATATCAGAGTCATTAAAGCTTTCTTAAAGCCATAATATAGTATTTTCAGCATACTGCAGTGGCCGAAACCTTCTATTTTTGGTTTCATTTCCGTAAATCTTCGAATTAGCCCCCCTCAAATTACCCCCAGCCCTAGAGCTGATAATTTTTAAGAAGCCCCAACCGCGAATAAGGCCCCACTACGAAATATTAATTGCATTAAAACATGTTATTTTACATTTTTTTAAGGAAATTTTGTATTTAAATATGCATTTTGGTACTTTTTCTGCGTACAAGGTACTTTTTCTGCCCACAAGGTTTTACTAAGCAAAGGGGGGGGGGGAGACTAAAAAATACAAAACAAAATAAAGTTAGATTTTAGTAAACAAGGTTTGAAATTATAAATTGAAGCCGATATATTAAATTCAAGCACAAACATCATTATCAAAACTAAAGCTCCTCCGCAGTGATTTTGCAACTGTGGGGGATTTTTTGGGCTACCTAAAAATTTTTGGGCTAGCTACAAATAAAGCCGTCTAGGGCCTCAATGCTGGTTGATCATAAATGCACAGTGATGCTTGACGCGATGCATTGCTTCGGTCACTTCAGACATGGCCACCAGAAAATCACCCAACCACAAGATGAATATCAACAAAGAAATCACAAAAATAGATCAAATTTGAATGCCCTACCTGCTTAGCTTCGACAAATTCACCAACTGTTGTTTTTGTAGAAAAGCTGAAGTGATCTAAATTTAGATGTTCGATGTTACACTTTTCCAGGTACTTCAGTACTTCAGGGTATGTTCGTATCTTTTTGCCGCATGGCGAATAGTAGTAAACATCTCCACGTAGACTATCTCCGACACCATTTTGTCCCTTTCCTAGTGGACGTATCCTGGTTTGTCTTCGCCAACTATCAAAGAAAAAGCCAACTCGATACAAGTGAAAAAAAACTCGAAGTTAGGCAAGAAAGACTTCAGTAAAACAAAATAATCAGCTCTGAACATTTATCACACAAAATAATAGATTTCACACCTTCAACAAAGCCAAATAAACCACAATAAACAAAAGCGCAAAACGTTGCTCTCTTCCCTGTGTGCACTCATATGTGTGAAATCTATTCTTTTCAATCGTAAATTGCATTGTTAAGTGCAAGACCTAACTTTTTTGGTTAAAAGATTCTCCTTTGCTATGAAGCAAGTTATGCATTTTTACAAGAAATTCAGCCAAATTTAAAAGCTTCGTTTTACCTGGCTGGTCTTCTTGCATTGAAACCTAGGCCTTCCAGTACCGTCGAAAGCGGGGATGGGCTGGGCCCCCATAATAATTTCAAGAACAATGGTTATTTAAAAAAATTAAATAATTAAAACTTTGTTCTCTATTGTTCTGGGAACTATAAGCCTCCCTAATCTGAAACAGCTTCCGGCGGTACTGCGTAGTATCTCCATTTTTGATTTAGTCATTTACACAACCAAGCAACAACAAAAATTACGAATATAATCAAAATCCCGATTGTTTTGTTGTACCGATTGACTCAAAAATAACTTTCCCTACTAAGCAAAAATAACTTTCCCTAAAAAGCAACCACCGCAACAAAATTATTAAAAATACCTGCTATTTTTCTGATTTTTCAAATTATCAAAGTATTACAAAAATAAAAATTCGGTCAAAGAACGTGGAGATAGTAAGCGCGATGTTAGACCAAAAAAGTTCATTGTACCAGAAAGAAATTAAAGCACTATAAAATTATCTGCAGCAATCAACACTCAGAAATAGCAGCAAAAATTCTTAATTGATTGCCTTGTAAATACGTAATTAATTTATTATTTACATTTAATGGAAAGATTCCGTGCAACAATTCACAAGAGGGAAGTTGAATCGTTTCTCCGTCAATCTTTTCAAAATATAAACTCCTTATTTTCTGATTGTTTCCAGGAGGTAATGAATTTTACATGGAACTGTTTATGAATGTCATAAGTGAAACTGTAATAATTTTTTTGTCATAAGTGAAACTGTTTGCTTTTTTGAATCCAAAATATACAGCAGACAAACCTTTTTTTAGCTATTATAATTCTTTTGTAGGTCGTACACAAAATGTTATGTAAATCTTTTAGGATACCTGGCAGAATGTCGGATCAAAATTTTATTCAGTAGCTCTCAAGGTAAGAAACCTTTTTGTGATTGTGAGGTTAAATACATTTTTTGTACCGGTAACCTGGTCAAATCCTGTGTCGTGGTTATGTTGTTGTGTTGTGTCGTTGTGGTCGCGTCGTGGTTGTGTCGTGTTGTGTTTTAGTGTTGTGGTTGTGTCGTGTTGGGGGTCATGGCACTGTCAGTAGATGGGTTTGAACTCACAAATTTTGTTTTCAAATACGTGAACATTAAGTATTCGGAATTTCGTATATTTTAAACAGTTTACCAAGATGTCTACTGCTATTTTTTCTGAAGTTTGGCTTTATTTCCAAGGGTTGCATTTTTGGTTGCAAATTCACAAACAACAACCTTTAAAATTGGCGCGCAATGTTGCTGCTGTGTGACTAGAAAATATAAATGAACCTGACATCTTATTTCTGTCTGCAGTTCGGAGCAAGCACAGCATTACTATGTTTGAGTCTAATTTCGTTGTTTTTCTCGAATACTCATCGGGCTTCAAATGACGACATTTTGAAAAGAAGCATTTTCATTTTGACACGTTTCCGCCTGTTTTTTTTTTTTAAAGAAAATGGCCATAACTCACAAAAAACCAAGCAAAGATTCGGGGCGCCATTTTGATTCCATTCTGTCACTGAGCACTTTTTATGACGTCATTATGCGAATCTTGTATTTATGTTTCCATTTTAGATGAGACAGCCATTTTAATTTTGCAATTGGCTGTAACCGAAAAAGCTACTGACTATCGGTTAGATGTCAAATCTACAAAATTAGCAAACAACGATCTTGATCAGGTTCGTAGACATGTTTATTGTCATGTCTTGTTTATGAATCGTATATAATTATTTTTATTTTATTTCTTTGTGCATTTGTTTTTGTATCTCTTCATATTAATTAAGATTTTGAAAATATTATTTGACTCGAATATTTTTGTTCGGCTTTTAGGGGGTGAATATTTGTGTTCAGCTCATTTAATGAATTTATAGTGCCAAAAGAAAACTCACAGATTGAATTTAAAGAATAAATTTGGGGAAATGATTGTTCCCATCGGGCGTCCAAACGTTGTGCTTTTCAAATCTATAACATGAAATCTTTCTTCGTCTTTTTATAAATACTGGGTGTCTCAAAAATTTACAAATGGTTTTCCACTTTTCCATTATTTCCGGGGGTGTAGCAATCCGCAATACCCTGCCGGCGCTACTGTTTGTGTTGTCCGTGCACGCAATTTGACAAAACAGGAACATGGAGGCCAAAGGGAAGCGAGAACTATTATATCCTGTTTCGTAAACATTTTTTCGTAATTTCTTTTGCAGATGTTGAAAGTTCTTCTGACGATTCCATATCTCACGTATCCCTTGGCTATCAGCATCTGCAATGAATTCAAATGTTTAAAATCGTTAACTAGAAGGTACTGTATGATTTATTCTTTAATATAATGCTCACGAGACTGGTTGCATTCTTTTTTCTTTTCAGCTTTTTGCTGAAATATTTTGGGTGCATTCTGGAGATTTGCTTCATAAAAAATTTAAAAATATGACTTTGTGTTTCAGACATTATTTTGATTCTGATTACAGCCAATTTGAGGCATTTACACGATATTAAAGTGCATAAAGAGCATAAAGCAAAGTAACTCATATACTTCTTTTTTACAGCTCACCAAAAGAAATCATTACAAGGATACCCACAATTTCATCAAAACGTGCAAAGGATATCGCACAATATTTTTGCCACCACGTTTGCACACTTGATGGGTGAAAATCATTCTAAACCTTAAAAGTAACTCTGGTTGATTTTAAACTTCAACCATGAGTTTTAAAACACGATTAATGTTGTTCGTACAACGTGCTCTTTAATTTTTCCAATCTTGTGAAACAGTTGCGCCTTCGCTGCGAGGCTTCCTTAGTCGCATAAAATGCCTTGCAGCGAAGGCGCAGCTGCTTCGCAAGATAGGACACAGTAGAGAGCACGTTCTACGAATAACATTAATCGTGTTTTTAAAGCTATGTTTCAACCAGACATATTTTTGTAAGTACAACACGTTGGCGTATGCCGATACACAACAAAAGGTAAATTTTTACTGTTCTTGGTATTTAAAAGATTTCTTCATGGACCCCGTCATGGATCATTCTGGATATTAGTAGCTCGTTGCGTTTTACTTTATGGCGTTTTAAATGTTCATTTATCCTAACTTCAAACGTCGCACTTGGGTATTGCGTTGAGTAACATTATATTGATATACAGTAAAGCCCTTCGATCAAGAACATGGAAATTAAGAACGAGCCAGACTGAAATCAAGTCACAACACAAAATGTAGAATGTACTTTTCCAGACCATGCCAGACTAGAATCACAGGCTGTATGGGTATTACTCATAACTATTAAAATTCCCCCAACATTTCCTCAAGTGGCAGTTCTATAGCATTTTTTTTTAATGATATAAATGCTTCATAAGATACTGCACATTGAATTCTCAAAATTTAGGTTCTTCTTTGACGAGTTTTACTGTAATGAGTTCATCGCAAACGAGACCAAAATTCTTCTTGGATTCAAATGTCAAATTTTATCTTTAGTTAAGTAATTTGGCTACATTGTCGATTGCAAAATCATCTTACAGATTGCAAAATCATCTAACAGATTGCAAACCATCTAATCAAATAATTTAATCAAATCATCAGATTATCTGATCCTCTGGTCATCTGATCGATTGCAAAATCATCTAACAGATTGCAAACCATCTAATAAAATATTCTAATCAAATCATCAAATTATCTGATTGTCTGATCATCTGATCGATTGCAAAATCATCTAACAGATTGCAAACCACCTATTCAAATATTCTAATCAAATCATCAAATTATCTGATCATCTGATCATCTGATCGATTGCAAAATCACCTAACAGATTGCAAAATCATCTAATCAAATATTCTAATCAAATCATCAAATTATCTGATCATCTGATCATCTGATCGATTGCAAAATCATCTAACAGTTTGCAAAATCATCTAATAAAATAATCTAATCAAATCATCAAATTATCTGATCATCTGATCGATTGCTAAATCATCATAAGCATCATTCGAGTATGAATCAAACTGGAAGCCTGGCTTCAAACGACAGATTTAAATTGGCATGCGATGTTTGAAGTAAGGTTAAAAATTTATGCATTTAGTAATGCGATGAATATTAATTGCTGTTTTAGATTTGTGCCATATTTGTATATATATTATATTATTGAATTTAAATAATTGATGAAAATTTAAAAATATACTTTCTTGACTTAAATTTCGCAATGAGGATTCAACTCGAAAAAATGCTTGATTTCAACATTTTCTTGAAATTTTTTGTTTTTTGTTTGAAATTTTATTTGTAGCATTTAACTTTCACGGTGCTGTGGTTGCTTACATTGAAACTCTTGAATTTGCGGCTTTCGATTATCAATTTTCGAGAATGAGCCTATGCAGCTTCGAAAATATGAAACTTGCATCGAGTTACTGATTTTATGTCTATCTTTTATTAAAATACTTTGCCTGTTTCTTTTCGCTCTGAGCTACTTGAATCATTTTTTGAAAATATGTATTTTAACGAATATTTTCTCAAAAAATTAATTTTTGCGTCTAAAATCTGCCAAAAGTAGAGGCAGGAACATTTGTATAAAAATGGCTCATGTTAGCATGGCGTGGTCTTTGGGTAATTGCACTTGTAGTGCTAATATTTATAATCTTCATTAGTGAATTTAGCATCGTGTGAACAGACGTGTACATACATACAATTTTTTAATTTGAAGCATCCAGCCTTATTGCATAAAATTCTTATAGCGTATTTTGACTAATTATTTTAAGGTACTGTTATGCCGTTTGATGAGAGTTCAGATTTTTGCACACTTGCAAAATGATAACACTTGCGATATGAGGTAACCGAGAAACCAAGAAATGTAGTATTTCATTAATTGACAATTGAAAATATTTGCAGCTAAATCTTCTTTCTTTTAAAAAGATGTCTCATAAAATCCTAAAAATTGCCACAAATCTTTTTATGATTTATTGATTAAACAAACTACATCTTAAAATCTAACAAATGTTAGCACAGGAATAAAGGAACCCAAAAACAATATGCTCCAACATCGTCAAAGGCCAACTGAATGAAGTTTATCTTCTGTTTGTACTCAAATTGTTTCTCGTTGAAAAGAATGCGATGTTGTTTTTAACCACATTAGTTCTGGTGGGAAAAGTTTAACAACTAAATACGGAATTTTTTCGGTTTTCTTTCCATGTCCTTTTCTCTACCTTATATCGTTACATTTCTCTCATGTCAATTGTTATTGTTCCCAACCTCTATTATAGCTCACAATGTTTTTACAAAGCATTCCCTCTTTCACACTACTCTGAACTTGCAGGAAGAGTGGTGCAGAGAAAGGACAGAAGCCTGGTATTTTTAAGAATTTTCATAATGAGTTGAAAAGTGTCGAGAACTGATTTTAAAAGGACGTCAACTAAAAAAACCTAATACTTCAAGGCGCAAGGAAATATTAAGTGAATACTTTCTCTGCACTCGCAAATTTACTTTTAAATTTACTTTCCTCCTCCTCAGTAGAAATCATTAAAAAACCAAACACAGTAAGACTAAAAATGCAATTGTTGCAGGATAGGAAACAACGTTATTTTCTAAAGACCGTTCGTTATTTGATTTCACTGGTGGTAGCATTTTAAATTGTATTTTCAACAACCATCTCATTTCTTTCCTTGTCTTTTTTAAATATTTCTCTACCAGGTGTCCCAGAAAAGAGGCTACACGTTTGCAAAGCTATTGTTGACGAGCTTTACCTTTCATATTTATGTTTCTGATTGCATTTATTCAACAAGGCTTCAACTTAAAGTTTGATACCTTGGTTGGCAAAATCAACTGATTAACAACCGCTGACTTATGCCTTATAACACCAAGGGTCCAGAATTTGGACCAGGGTTTAAGGCCTGCTTGCATAAGCAGGCTGGCTCACTTGTGTTGCGAAAATCTCGCGTTTACATGGAGAAAATTCATCTCACTGCACCGCGCCAGTTTTCCTTAATGAACCTCAACAAATCCTCAATTATCATTTCACTGTGTAAGATTATCGTAGATCTCATCTACTCTCATTAGACTAATGTAAATACAGGTTTCCATTTTAAAAAATTCTGGTTCTGAGACGCCGTAAATGCCGGGAAATCAAATTCAACTTTTGAGCAGCCTCAAACCACACGCCGCAGGCAGCCGCAATCATCACAACGAATATGTTTCCATTAAAAAAGATGTTGCAGGCAGTATGGCTAAATGGAAACCAGCCTTAAACTGCACTCTGTTGACACCATATTAGGATTGCTCCAAGTCTGTTTCGTTTCGTTTATCAGTAAAAATTATGTGACTGCGGAGGAAAATACCATACGGAGGGGGTCGATACTCCGCAGGGTATTTTCCTCCGCACTAACATATTGTTCAGCTTTGCAAGAACTTTTCGCAAATTCAATTGCTCCTTTTTTAGCAACAGAAGCAATGGCCATGAACCTAACTGCAGTGACGACGATTATGATTAAGATGGATAATGACAGTACGAATGAAAGCGGCGATGATGATGATGGTGGACCACGTAGCAACGATTAAGATGAGAATTCAAGAAAGATGAAAGGAAGACTACGTTATTCATAGATGCCTGGAAAATCCTTTCTCACCCAGATTATCATCTTGTTGATGCATATCGTACATTGTGCAGAGTATATTCAATTGCAGTAGCCATACCAATCAGTTCAGCTTTAAAACGTGTGAAAACAAGAATTCCCTCAACAATGGTTCAAGAACGTCTTGTATAACTTCATTTGCGAATACATCCTCTGAACTTTTGAAAGCCTTGGTGTAAACTTTGAATTTAATGGACAAAATAGAGAAGATTGATTTGATATTTTAAACCTGAGAGGAAAAAACTGAACTTCCAAATGGAGACTTTTTCAAGATGCTACCCAATTATGTTTCAGCAAGCAAACATCCTCATGAGTGCGACCGAAAAAAGTTTCTTCAAATGATGGTTTGGAAGATTCAGGGAGAAAGTTGTGAGGTTGTCAATAAGCTATTTAGTAAAATTTTTCCCAAACTAGTTGATACGAAATTCGAACAGAAAATTTAATTTTCTAACAATTCAAACGCTGAGTGCGGATTTTAAATAAACGACATAGAAATTTGACCTCTTTCTGTCAAAGATTTTCAGCAATAATTTAGTAGATATCAAAAGATGTTCACAAAAAAAGTAAACAAAAATTGAAATGTGAGAAATAGGCCACGGCAACCAATTTAGGGACCATGAATTTCACGTTGTCTAGGCGGTCATGCCTCGGGCCCACTGCTGCAGTGCGACTGTGGCGTACCTTGTACAAATCTTATATGTCAGAGGGCGCCAGAAATGGTTTGGCCACCCCTGGAAAAAACAGCCACCACGCCACTGCCTGTATGTATTTAGTTTCTCTCACACTTTTTGAATTATGACAAGATTTCTCAACATGTCATCAAAAGAAAAGGTTGGCCTCATGGAATCCAAAATATCCTAAATTCATCCATAGGTAGGGCAAGCGGTGTCTGTTGTCCATTCGTCCATAGGTAGTGTAAGGGTGTTTGTTGTCCATTCGTTGAGAGGTAGTGTAATGATGTCTGCTGCCCATCCATCCAGAGGTAGGGTTTAATAAAGGGGGTCCCTGCCATAATGTACAAGGTTTCCGATCCTGCAGGTGTTAAATGAAACTAGCAAAAAAGGTTCATGAAATAAAGGCTTTGTACATTGTATCTTTGCTCAGAATCATTTCTGAAGAAAGATAAAATATGCATATAATAAGATAGCTTAGACTAGAAGAGTAGCTTTGAACAGTTATATTTTGTGAGATGAGAATACTTATTACTATAGAAGTTAGTACTTATTTGTTCTGATTTTGAACCTTAGTGCTTATTCATTGACAATTTTACACTAGGAAAAAATTTACAAGTCATGGGAAAAATGTGCACGGTCTCAAAAAAACACCCACCCACCCCCAGCGTACGTTCCGGAAATTTTTTGTATGATCCCCCTCGTGGAAACTTACTTTTTTAGGAACCTCTTCTCACCTGACTTCTCTCGTTTTCATTCTTGAGAATAATTTCTCATTCATAGCACAATCAAGACATTGCATGTACATACCTTGACAAAAAAGTTCTCTCCTGCAACTGTCTGCTTTCTGTAATAAGTTGCTTCGTATTCAAATAATGTAAATTTGAGATGGCCCTCAACTTCCTCCTTCACCTTCAAAACAAAATCATTTTATCAATTCAGAGCTTTTCATTTGCAAGGGGAGTTGAGAAATAGGTGTTTAATTTATAACCAAGAATATACCAGAATTGTTTTGTCCACTGTTCAGCTGAAATAGAAAAATATAATCGAGGCGCAGATATTTAGATTGATCCTTGAGTCTTCTTTTGAATACATTTTCTTAGTTTCGTGTGCACAACGCAATAGTTAGTCATAATAAACGCACTGGGAAAATACAAATCTTGTACAATTCAATGCATTACCATAAATGTTCTGGGTTGGGGTTGAGTGATACAAACTAGACATTGTCTAGCATTCGCTACTGGAGAATACATTCATCCAAACTATTCACCCTTTTAGAGGAGGACAATAGACTTGTTACTTGAGTCCTCATTTTCATGCGTTTTTTGATTTATTGAAGTCACTCCAGCAATAAGGACTGGTGACGTTATGTTTGTAAAACATTTGCAGCAAATTGGCGTATGGGTGAACTTTTCAGGGAAACATACACATGCAGATATTGCTTATATAACGAAACTGAATTTGAATTCAATTAAAAACAGCAGTTTTTAACGATCAGCAATTTTTGAGCTGATCATTTCGTTTTGTACTAAATAGCAAGTCAAAACTGTAATAACCATGAAAGAAGTAACAATCTTTTGTGCTGCGAAATTTAAAATATGCTTTTTAATAAAACATTATTTTAGCATTCTGAAAGCTTCCGGGTAAAACTTTTCAGAGTATGAAAACGACAGAAGATGACTGAAAGAAAACTGAGAAGAAGGTATACCCACTTGTCGATAGAAATTCACCAATTTTAGAAAAGCTAACACTGGCTCGTATTGGGTTAGTATAATCAATCAGTGCCCTGCACAATTACCAGAGGTGTCCAAATGAGAAAACGGACTTCTTTTGTTTGCACCATGGCGGTTTTTTGGCTTTTATGTAAACAGATTCCAAATCTGCTAGCTGAAATGACGTTGCTGGCACAATGTGGGTTTTAGAACAGATTTTTTTCTAAAATGTTATGCAAATATTAGCATTATCCGCATGTGTATGCTCCTCGGATATGTGTTAATTTGTGTATGAGTTCTAAATGTCTTCATGGCATTGGCTTAAAGTGCATACGCATTGAAGGGGGGGGGGGGGGGGGGGTCAAGCGAGATAGGCGTGTGCTCTATTTATAATTGCTTATTGAAAAAGTGTTCAAAGAGGAAGTGGGGTCTGAAAAATGTTTGTACACTCTTCATGGATGACCCTTTTGTTAATTCTTCAATGTAAGCATTTGAATTTCAAAATAAGTAATAATTACTTCTTTAATAAGGCTTTGAGTCAATTTCGTTGCAACTTTGGTTGGTCCTAAAGATCCTTGAGTGGTGTCTGGAATGATGACCGGACCAGGTCCCAAGGGTCCTAAAGGTCCATCTGATGGTATAACTGGTCCGGGTTCCATTTTCCTAAAAATTAAAATACGAATTAAAATCAACCCTGTGACTAGGGGGAGGGGGCAGTTGGCCGGATTTCGTTAGGGAGAGGCCGTCCAAGTATGAAGGCATAGGAAACTTACTGTGGTCATTTGATATGTGGCCCACGGGAGCACTCAGGAGGGGGGATGGGGGTACATAAAATGCAACTAAAGAGGTATCTAAAGTCTCTGGAATTTGAAAAATATATGTATATTTGCAACGGTTATTTTTGGCAAACTTTTTTTGTCTAAAAATATATTCACTGTGACGGCACTAATCCAACTAGGTGATTACGATACCTTGCTATTAATGCCAAATTGTTTTCTATTGTTACAGTAATTTTTGTCAATTATTGTTGTGAAGTTTATGTAATAACATTAAATACTTATGTATTTCTGTGTTAATTAATATATTCTATACGTCATTTACGAAGGTTTCTTTGAAACTTCCCATCTAGAAAATTAAAAACACGAAATTTTGTACAGTATCATAAAATTGGGACACTATCAAATTAAACTCTTTTAATATAAAACATATACTATGCTTGCATTTTATGTGCTGATGTATGACAAAACCTTTGATATAAGAAAATTTTGAAAAGCACTGATTTTTTGAGGGGAAGCCAGCAGTTTTATTGCTTCGTTTGGTTTTGATAATCAATTTTGTTCATAAATTTGTCATCATATGACGTCATTTTATCTATGATAATGAATAAAGACAATTTTATTTGTAACCATTGTTTTCCTCTTGTGAAAATACGTATTTGTTCTAAGTTTCAACTTTCTATCTAAAGCAGAGCAAAAATTACAGAGGGGGGGGGTAGAGACCCTCCGGGCTATTTTATTAACAGAGTTGAAAACATGCAAATAAAATAAGGTAATTGGGGGAAGGGCGACAAGCATTCTAGTAGGAGGAAATCATGTAAAATGGATACCAACTGAATTCCACTGAATTAAATAGTAAAGCGTTGAACCGAAAAAAGATTTCGTATTGAGAGAATCAATGAGCACAAACAAAACTTACGAAATGATACTATTTCCATATTTGATCTCGTAACAAACCGCCTTGCTTCTTCTTAGCTTTGAGCTGATTCATGAAACTCGTACATCAAGTTTCCAGCTTCAAATCATAAAAAGTTAAGTAGCTTGTTCATCTCGTCGCTGGTTTAGCAACCAGATTATAAAAAAGTATAACATTGACTTCATTAGGGTTTTACAATAAGCAAAATAGATATTCTGACCATTGAAACAATTTAAACAAGCATGTTTGCAGTATATGTTACAATGTATTTGTCTCAAGCCAACACCAAAATAACCGGAAAATCTTGATAAGATATTTTGCACACCTCGTCGCAAATCTAGAATACAGCCACAATTTTGGCTAACGCAAAACCATCCCGACTGTTGAAAGACAAAAACTCGAGGCTAAAATTTGCAAAAAATGAAGATGCATTTAAACATTGCCATGCTGAACTAACTGGTAATTTACATTCTACATTGTCTTAGTATGAAGTTTGGCCAGAAAATATCTTGCATTAGCGAAAAAGGAACTTCAAAAACCGACCACTTAGCTGTTAAAAACTACCAGCAATCAACCGCGGCGGGTTAAATAAAACAGGTAAGGTAATTCATACTTATTTGTTTTACTAATACCGACAACTACTTTCTGCGATATAATCCAAATAGGGAACTAACAAACCCACCTAATTTAAGAACTCTTCGCTAAACTGTCCTGTCCACTCGTCTTCGATGGCTGTTCACTCTCTCTGTGTTGTGGGCTTTAGCCTGTTTCAGTTTCCCTTTTATTGGCTCGTAAAATCCTTATTTACATAAGATTATTGAAAAGAATGAAAGTTTAAAAATTGCAAATTAAAGGATATATTGGTATTTTAATTCTGGCTTTTGATTTGTGCCACCGTGGGGGAGTACTTAACTTCTACTGAAGCGGAAAATTGTTTTTCATATAAGATGAATGAACATCCGAGAATTTGCCAGTCCAGCAACTGAAGTACGTTTAAAAAGTATTGAGCCAGAAAGATATTTCTGTTCATTTCATGTTCGCTGTCTATGAAGGTAATTATTTCACCCAAGACACGTGATAGGATATCGTTCAAAAGGTGACACAATAATATTTTGCAAGGTTTTTAAACAAATGTTCTCACCACAAGATCAGTAATCAAACCCCTTCGCACTTGATGATCATTGTGTTTTCAACTTGATGATCATTGTGTTGTGCATTTTCAACTTCACGTCTCTCCAAAACAAAACCAATATTCCTTTATTTCTTCCTCTCGCAAGTTTTGGCTTAATAAGGTAATACAAAAAGTCCCGGGAAAATGGTTTCTAAAGTCCGCGAGTTACGAGTTGTTAGTTGCTTTTATTCCACGAGTTACGAGTTATCTTTATTGTACGAGTTGCATTTTAGTCAATGAGTTACGAGTTACGAGTTACGTTTACTTTACGAGTTGCATTTTATTTCATGAATTACAAGTTATCTTTATTGTACGAGTTGCATTTTAGTCAATGAGTTTATAGTTACGAGTTACGTTTACTTTACGAGTTGCATTTATTTCATGAGTTACAAATTATCTTTACTGTACGAGTTGCATTTTAGTCAATGAGTTACGAGTTACGTTTACTTTACGAGTTGCATTTTATTTCATGAGTTACAAGTTATCTTTATTGTACGAGTTGCATTTTAGTCAATGAGTTACGAGTTACGCGTTACGTTTACTTTACGAGTTGCATTTTATTTCATTAGTTACAAGTTACTTTCATTCTTCGAGTTCGATTTGATTCCACGAGTTATGAGTTGCGTTTATTTACGAGTAGCATTTATCCACGAGTTATACCAGTTTTTAACAATTTTATCTATTTTGAGCTTACGCATTTTGCTGGTATGGCCCTCTCCCATACGTGCTTTATAGATGGCCCCATTTTGGGGTATCTCAAGAATTACTGCTAAGGTTTGTGGTAACCAGAAGTTGGTTGAACATCTAGGTCAATCAACAATGCTGTCCGTCTTTTTCAGTTTGATGTTCAGCATATATCAGTGTCATGAAAGTGCAGGTGTACATTAGTATGTGCTCTCTGTGTTATTACATAGTCATAAGGTTTTCTTATGACTATGGTTATTAGCAATAAATAATATACGGAGGCGGAAATTAACAATTTTGTGTGGGGGGGGGGGGCAAGCATCCTAAATTTTCCGACAGGACTTTTTTAACGAAATCAACTTCATTCTTATTATTGGGGCCAAGGCCAAATTAACAACACAGCAGCAACAATCAAGTTTTATTCAGGTCCGTGCTCGGTAATATTCCGAAGATCCGACTTTGACGAATTTTTTAAAACGAGACTAAAGATTTTATCCGGTTTCAGCAACTGTTCGGAAGCCAGCCTCCGTATATAGCGACGTATCAGTACGGGGAGCATCACAGAGTGTGTGTAGCCAGTCTAATCGTCGTCATCACGCGCAATAAGATTGCATTGCTTTGATATCTGCTGAGCCTTTACTAACCCTAACAAACAGCAGAATTCAATATCAGTGGTCGACATCCGTCAATAAATTAGATGATTGTCACCCCTCCCCAACTATTTTCCCAAAAAACAAGGATAGAAAACAAAAGTTACGGGTGCGTAACCATCATATTTATGGCATTATCAATGAAAAATACAGGCCAGGGGGGGCTAAAATCCACCCCCCCCTCCCCGTGTAGGATACGGTTATTAAGTCTTAAATCCTGTTTGTCGCAAATTTGGTGAATTTTTCACAAACTAAAAGTCAAATCTTCTATTACAGTAATACCCCGTAAACAAGAACCTACTTATTTTACAGACAGACTGAATAGATTCTTATCAATGTGGTACTATTACGATTTTCAGGGCGATGTTCTTATCAAAAGGGTCCATATTGCTACTTGATGTCTAATCCGTTAATCCCCTAGCATTTGTTTTTGACAAAATTTAACTCCATTTGACAACGGAAACTTTTATAGTTAAATATTAAAAACGGAAACTTTTATAGTTAAAAAATGAGTCTCTAGGTTTATATTTTTCTAGTTTCTTGTTTACTGTATTACTGTATTAAAGTAGAATTCCCCTTAACTCTGTTAACAGCTAGTTTGAAACTATATAATTTTTGTAGAGTGAATTTATTTCATATCTATGCGAATGACCGACGACGATGCATTATTGTAATGTGTGGTCACAGAAAACAACTTTCACGAAAATTTGAGTATGATCCTTGAATCGAAAAGTTGAACACAGCTATTTCTGTTTTTATTTTATTTTACTTCAGGTTTTACAATTTGAACGAAAACCCATTTCAAATGTGGAGAAAGACAAACGCGTATGCAAAAATCAAGATTTTTAAATCCGGAAATCATTTGAAATATTATAAGGCAAAGTTAAATAAAGAATTGGATTTATTGCCTATAGGAGATAAAATATGCCGTAGATGGGGGAAAAAGCAAAAAATTAAAGTCCGAGGAAAAATAATCTAGAAACAGGAAAACTATGTGCAATCTTTTAAAAATATTTAGCTGCAAGCTGAGGTGCTTTGAATGTACATTCCAAAATATTGGCATCACCAACGTTCACTTTCGTAAACAACACAAGTCTTTTATTTTTCCTTTTTTCTTATTGCTGCCTGCATCAAAACAAAATTAAAGATTGATTCGTGATTCTGACTCTCCTATAAGTTGTTGGTGCATTATCATCCATCCAAGGGGTACTTCCTACCTTTATAGGAGGCACTGTGTTTCCATCCCAACAATCTAGGGTAACTTGTTAATTACTCGGGAATTTCCGACTCTCATTAAAACGCTATTTTGAGCAAAAGGAGTGACATTTGCATAAAACTGAATCGATATTGTAATCTACGTCAAAAACAACGCAATATATCAAAAACAACGCAATATATCATGTAAGTTTAACAAAAAGCAAAAGTAATACGTTGGGTTCTTCGTATATAGAATTTGCGTAAAAAATACTTTCCGTAATTAATGTAAAAAATTTGCTTTGAATTTTCTAATTTTGAACAAAAAGAGAATGCTGCTACTTCAATTATCGAGACAAGAAAGGGACCTTTTGCTTTTAACTTGGGCATTGCTTGCTTTGGATATTTCTCTTGCTTTGGGATTTGATGATTTTGAGCATCGAAGAGGAGCGTTCTGCTTCCACTGTGGTTACTGGTATGGTCAAGAATAGTTGGTATAATGTCTCGTTCAATTCCTGCCCTGACCATACCACCCCCCCCTTCCCCGGAACACCCTCGGCTATTCGCACATAAAAAATTCCCGGCCCCCGGGCATTTGAATGTTAATTTTTTCCCGGCCCCCGGGGTTTTTGACAATACTAAATGCTTTTGCATAAAAGTTAGTTGGAATGTGCCTTTTCTCAGTTCCCGGCCCCCGGGTATTCGTCAAAAAAATTCCCCCCGCGCCCGGCATTTGTGCATGAAATTTTGTTGACCCCCGGGATGCTCGTGGGGGGGGGGGATAGTCAGGTTAGAAATTGAACGAGACATAATTTATACAAGTTTGGAGCTTTGATACGAATAAAAACTTGAAAATGTGCTTCGGGCTTTTGGATTGTCATTGTTGCTCTTTCCGTTAGAATACCTTCTGTTTTTTCTTTTGCACAAAAGGGAGTACTTTCCTTGGAATTTCAATTCCTTTGCTTTCTTTAAATCTTGCCTGAAACATTGAATATTTGCGGTAAACATCGTCACAAATATCTCCGGGGCCATTTTTTTGATCCGTACTCTTTCAAATTGTTTCTAATCTACTTCTGTATGCATCTGGTGATTTGTTTAACAGACACTCCAATGATTTTAACAGTTTTCTATGTTTATCAAAACGGTCTGCCATTTGTCGATTAATTATACAAATTCAGCCCAATAGCGTTCTACTTCTCAAATATTTTCTTAGGGAAATCCTGGTTTTTAGCCTTTAGCAATCTTAAGTGTAAAAAGTTGGTAAAACAATTCCCTGGCAATAGTTTATTAATAAAATGTGGAAACCAAAATATGGACATGACAGTAAATCTAGTCGTCTAAAATTATAATTTTGTTAAAAAACACAACATTTTCCTCCCCGGCCTTCCGTGACGTAACATAAATCTTTATGTTTGTTATTGATTGTCATGTTTTGAAAATGTGACATTAAAATGGAAATTTATAGAAATATTGCTTTCAAGAATTGTCGAGAAATATTTCACTATCTCAGCAATGAAATTTTAATCATCCATCCGGAATTTTTTAATTTCTGACAAAACTTATAATTTTCCGACAGATTTATGTTTGTCCCACAATTTCCGTCTCTGATAATACACGTATTTTTTTTTATAAGAAACTCGTTTATAAGAAACTTACTAGTAAAGGCTCTGCATGATTAAGAAACTTTACTAGTACAGTGTTACAACTCTAAGAAACTTTGCA
>JAYJMH010029378.1:0-17396 GCA_036873815.1 Phacellophora camtschatica
GTCTACCAAAAGCGTATATCTATTGTTATTGTCAGATGTTTCTATTGTTCTTTTGCGTACAGAGGGGGGAGGGGGTAGAAAAATTGCCAAATTAATGTGTACGTAATTTATGGATGGCCCCATATCAAGCATGTTCTTATATAAAAAGAGAGTATAAACTGTAATTGTTTGGTCTTCTGTACTGGCCTGTGCTTTTCCAACTATAAAAGCAAAGCTGTGCCTTGCCTTGGAGCCTGACATGCAATACTATATTTCAGTGTATCGAATATTGTTTGAAGAACAATAAAGGGTTCACTTCATTTCGTTCACGACAAAAAATCATATCAGTAAAACCTAAACAGTGAACTGATGGAGAAAACGGAACCAAATACACCCCCTGTCTCATCAGCTGGTGACAGGTGACAAAGAAAACTGGCTCAACAGCAGGAATTAAAAAAAAGACAGCGAGAAATTGAAATAGGGAGGCCCAGGGTCCTAGGTCTTGTGCTCAGGTCTTATGGTCTTAGGGTCCTGTTTTTATCAAATGCCGGTGTGGGAAATATAACAATAATATAATGCACTTTATATCTCATTGTCAAATCTTTGAGTTATTTTTAGAATTACCAAAGTTCGTTTTCAAATGTATGTCTGGGCGCAGAGCAAGTCATGTTGGGATCCTGCAAATCATGTGATTGATATCTGAAAACACTATATTGACTTCTCCAATTATATGTCTAAACACGCAAGTTTTGTTTTTGTAAATACATTTGTCATGAGGGTCCTGAACGAGGAGTTTTTGGCCATATGAGGAAGGTCCATATAGTAGGGTACAGTGCAGAACCTGGCTAAAATTACCGCTGACTGAAGACCCATTGGCATTTATTATTACAGTCTTATAAAAACTTGTATCTTAACAACTGTTGTAATTATGTTTTTAGAACATTGGTATTAATTAGCCGTTAGCTTATATTTTTTATTACCAAATTTAAATAAAGGAATAATTTCCCTGCAACGAGATTTTAAAAACGTTTGGACATCCCCTTTGCAGATCAGATTCAAATCTAATATTTTATTTATGAAGGCATTTAGAAATTTATTCAGATGCATTTAACATGCTGCCCTCCATACTGTATTTGTTCAGAAATTTAGTATAGTTTATAAAAAGTCCCAAAATTAGTATAGTCTATAAAAAAGTTCTTTGTATGTGCAGTCAAGGCTTCAATTTACTGCTTTCCAACTGTAAATCTTTATGAATAGATTTTTATACAATTAAATTATACAAAGCGATCAACATGGGTAAACAAATTTTATTGTGTCGTTAATTTTGATTCTTGCAACTTCGATCCTTGGAGCAACAAGTTCAAAAAGAGAAAAGCAACAGGCACATTATATTCAGTCAGTCATCCATTCATTTTCGTGAGAAAGTGTATGGAAAAGAGGGAAATTCCCTTTTCAATTTAAATCCAAAACAAAACAAACTACTCATCCATCACTAGCCAAACAAAGAGCAGGATTTGACAACGATGTGAATCACGGAAAAGGAAAATCCAGGAAAATCCAAAAATTTCATCATCATACAATTTCATGATGTTTGTTCTTTCTCGCTCATTCGTTGTCGTATTTCATTTTTGTACCTTGGTGATACTGGAACTGGAAGAACCAGTTTGCTGTGCTGTTCTTTCCTCAACGCCAACCACAACAACTACTGAAGAGCCGAGCCAATATCAAGTCAGAAGAAAACATATTAGTCTTGGAATATCTGTTGTCTGCATTTTGGATGATTGGAATGGCCAAAGGGCTTTCATTGATCCAATAAAACAAGTCATTTCCAAATGCTCGCAATGCCCTTCTGGAGTTTCTTCGGGTTGTAAAGTATGTTGCCCGCATCCACAAACAATAAAACAAGTCGCGGTGGAAACAGATAAGACATCACATCAAAGATCTCCTGGTATGTTTTTAAACTGTTTTTAATAATAAATTTAACGCAATCATTGAAGTAAAATATATTTTACAGAAGAGAGAAGAATATCTCAAAAAATAAAACTTCCATAACTAAAAGCCACTCCCTTTTACAGATTTTACAACTGCTGCTTTTAATTTCCTAATTTTGGCGCCCTTTCCTTTATTTTCGTCAACCGTTTGCAGAGTACCAGGTGCGCGAAAATTAAAGAGCATGAAATAAAAATATATAGTTATGTTCACAGTAAAATGAATATTTCAATCAGAAAATTACAATGAGTCTTTTATTTTATTGCTGTTTGTTTATTATTCTATTAGAAAGGTCGTAAACAGTAGAAAGAACTTCCGCCACTCGGAAACGCCTAGATTTTTTTTCTCCTTGCCCCAATGCCTCAGAATCCTCTCGGCAGACTCAGAATCCTCTCCGCTTAAACACCACACCCCTTCAGTTCAGACGAAAACGTGGAGATACGATCTCATTTTTCAATTTACTAAAATATCTTACAGACAATGATCCAATCCCATTCTTCGTTCGAACTAAAGCGAAAGAATTCATAATTTTAAAATCAAGAAACGATTTTGCTCAAACTATTGGTGTGTTTTCTCTCTCAAAGAGCCATTAATGGATGGAAAAGTCTTCCAAGGGGTGCGTATTGTAGACTGATTAACAGCTATATAGCAATGGGCTTTGGAAATGAAAACTAGTTCTGGAAATGAAAACTAGTTCTACCTGAGAATTTGCTTTTTGTTTAGACGAAAACGAAAACACATTCACTAAAAATCAAACTATCTCCAAATATCAATATTACCAGTAATTTTATGACTTTTTGAGAAACGTGTATATAACCAGCTGTAGTAGCTACTTTTCAAACAAGAATATCTTCTTTTTTCCATATCAGTCAGATTTTAGTGTCCTGCACTCTACGGTCAATTACTTACTCAAATACACTGGTAGTGGGTTGGACTTTGATCTTGGACAACGAATGGTAATGGGTTAGATCTTGGACAACTTGTGGGTCTTCCTCAAGTTCAAATTCATTAACCTCAAAACAGTTCAAAAAAGCTACTAATTGCCAACACTACCAATGTTCACCATTATATTCACCTAATTAGACCACGATGGTATTCGGCAACAACACAGGGACCGCGGAGAAGTCTGAGATTGGTGGAGGGGGGGGGGGGCTAAAAGGACTGAACACCACTGAAAAGCAACCAGAGAACAATGAAAGATAAAGGAAAAAGGGATTTTTGGGGGGAAAAAGTGGGCTATACTCCCACCAGCCCTACCGTCTCTGCGGTTCCTGCAACAGCTTTTGAAGTAAAAATCCTACCTCAAAATTCAAACACTGTTTTTAAGGATAAATGGTATTAATTCTGAAATCGAAAACATTGGAGTTGGTGTTTTCACAAAGGTCATGGCCTGTTCGCTTTCTGTTTCTCTTATACAGCAATGAACTCCCATAAGTTGTCAAAAATTCTGTTTTTTTTTATATATTTGTGCTGATAGCAACTGCTAACAACTTATAGCAACTGCTGAAATCGAATAGCGTAGATCTCAAGGAAATAAACCTTTTTTTAAACGTTGTGGGAAATCAAAACTCAACGAACAGCGCGTGGATCTGTTGTGGTAAAGACTGCTGTGGGATATCTCAGAAGAATCTGCTGCAGAACTGCAAAATCGAGCTGTTGATAAACTATAATCAGTTCTGAATTATGGCCTTAAATATCCTAATAACGGAATTACGAAGTGCTATGAAAAGTATAAATAATGCGTAAACATGATTATTTTATTTAGGCACCAAACTTTGGATTCTCAACGAATCTTCAATGTATTATCAACGCATCATCGAGATATCCTCAATGAATTATCAACCCATCGTCAATATATCATCAACCAATACTCAACTTATTATCAACACATCATCGAGATATCATTAATGAGTCCTGAATGTATTATCAATGCATCACCGATATGTCCACAACGAACTATCAATGCATGATTGAGAGATCATTAATGAATCCTAAACGTATTATCAATTCATCACTGATATATCCTCAACGAACTATCAATGCATGATCAAGAGATCATTAATGAATCCTGAACGTATTATCAATGCACCATTGAGACATTAACAAATTCTCAATGCATTGTCAATGCTTCGTCAATATATCGTAAACAATTCCTCAACGTATTCTCAACACATTGTCAATATATACTCGATCCATATCATACCATTAAAGGAGATCTTCAAACACTGTATGTAACAGAGATGGAGAAGCCTCAGTTATTTGGCAGGCTAAACACCTTTCACTTTTCTGCAAAATTCTTGCTTTTTCTATCGTGTTTACACAATTTCTGTTCCATACAGGGTTAAATCGGGTTTTCAGCCACTTAGTTTGAAACGACTCGTTGCCTCTAGTAAAAGAGTGACCTTAAAATAGATGAAAATACTATAATATAAAAACAGTAAGTCATGCTAAGTGTCAGATAACCATAAACTCCCTGTAAGTTGCTTAAAATTTGCAGCAGTGGTATGTGGGAGGGGGGGACTAGCAAATCGAACAAAAAATACCCATGTTTCTACACCCCATTCCCATAGATTACAGTAACAATGGCAATTTCCCGGTAATCTTTGACGATCATTGGAGCAGGTCGATCTTGTTAAAAAGTTATGCAAAATTTCAGCCCTAAATTGTATATACTTATATGCGGGTTTTTACTGTATCCTGTAGGCCGCGTATTCTATTAAAAATAACTTATTTTTATATGACATGTTTGAAAAGAACTGAGCGTTTGTTATCTCGAGTCTCGAAAACCCGTTATCTCGAACAAGTTTTCATTCTACTTGGGAATTTGACAGGGGCGGATCCAGACCGGTTTTAGTGGCTTGAAAAGCCGGACAGAAAAACAAAAGTAAAGAGCGTGGTAGCTAAAAATTTTCGCGGGCCCCGTACTTTTCAATATAAAACCGGTCGAAATATTCTGCTGGATCCGCGCCTGTTTGAGATAGCGGGTTTCAACTGATGCCAAAAACTGTCTTGTAAGTTCAGCTGCACTTTCATTTTGTCATTTATTGATTGTTGTAGTCATTACGCCTTAGAAAATATTTAAACTAAAACAAACTCTTTATCGTAGAATTCTCGCCTAAAACAGATCCAATATTTCACGCTTTAGCAGGGATTGTTGTGTTCCTAATAGCGATCGGTATGATCCTCGGAGTTGCACTCATCCATCAAAAATATTGCAAGAAGCGAAAAGATTTGCCGAAAACTGCAAAAACTGCATGTTGCACAACAATTTACAAACCAACAAAGAGGGATCCTCGTGAAGAAGGTCTTCCAAAGTGTTGGACAAAACTGTCAGGTCGCAGTTGCAAAATCAACCCACAATGTACCAACAATATACCACAAGGAAAACCAGAAAATCCTAAAAACATCGTGTAAAATAACTCGCTGTGAAGGCTGCTTGGTTTTTTGATCATATGTAGATCACATACAATTACAATAATTTCCAATAATATTGTAATACGGTGACGGAATTCAGTTTTGAAGGGACACATCGTGTAAAATAACTCGCTGTGAAGGCTGCTTGGCTTTTTCATCACATGTAGATCACATACAATTACAATAATTTTCAATAATATTGTAATACAGTGACGGAATTATGTTTTGAAGGGGGGGGGGGGGGAATCAAACACCTACAAAATTGTCTAAATTTCCGACGGATACTCAAGTTTTCTGGCAAAAGCCTTTAAAAAGTCTTTTGTTTCGACAACTTGGTGAGAATTGGGGGCTGGACACCCATAACTTCCGCCACTGTATGCAACATCTCGTAAATGGTAAATAGTTTTTAATTTATATATTGTTTTAGATATGAAGAACTATTCCAATAAAATAACAAATAACTAACGACACACATTTTTTGAGAAACTTAGAAAGTTCTTCAGTATTGAAAGTTTTTTTCAAATTTAGTATGCTGGAAGTTTCTCAAGGTAAACATGATAGCAGAAGTACACTATCATACAACCAATAATCTTTTAAACTTTGTCTGGTTGAAAGCGAGAAATTGTAAAGTCCTGGATCCTTGCAGGCCCCACTCGTAGGGTCCTTGCTCACCATATTCCGGTATCCCTGGTACACTTAATTCGCTGCTGGCCAGATCGAAATGTTTGCAAAACTGAGGATCATGGTATCCAAGTGCGCTTTGAGTATATGCAATGACGAAGTCAGTGAAGAAGTCAGTTTTAAAAAGTAACCCTCTCTGCATGTATGTATTTATGCATGTATGTATAATTATGCCACTAACTTAAAGTTCACAATCTAAAATCTAAATTAAACGATAAAATGTTATACAATGTTCTAAATGTTAAACAGTATAAATATGATAAAATGTTAAAATCAAGTCAAAATCAAAATGAATGTAAAATACATAATAAGTTTAAAGTCACGAACCCCTAAACCATAGCAGGGATAGCATTAATAGATCAAAAGACCTTGTTTCCATGATGGTTCCCTTAGACGTTTGTGGTATTAAAATGTGTGTCCTATTTAGGGCCTAAATTATGGAACAACTTATCCTCAGATCTTAAGGCCACAAACAATCTTAACACTTTCAATCATAAGATTTTCAAGTGTTTTTTAGATTTAAACAAAAACGAACACACTGAACATGCATGTATTACATTTTATCGTTTAATTTAAATTTTAGATTGTAAAGTTAGTGGCATAATTTACTTACTTACTTACTTATAAATTTACCTTGTAGTAGGTAGTACATTTAACGATTAAAGAAAATACAACGAGAGACTATTTCATTTTGAATTTTATCTTTTGCTTCTTAAAATTTTTTTTGACTTTTAATGTTTAGTCATTGACAATTTTCGGTAGTTTTTTTCCTTTGCCTAACCAAATATCCACACCGCGTTGTTTGCAAAATATTGGCTTTAGAACCTTGTTTTCGTCTTTGTCTCCATTCAGTCGGTCTTCAGCAATTTTCAAAGCTATTTGACAACCAGGAGAATAATCCGGATTCCAAATTTTCCACAACGGACTTCTATCAACTTTATCCGCATGTTCATTCTTATGCCATGAGAAATGTTCATCGTATTTTTCTTTTTCGTTTGCTAATGTTTCTAAATAATTCGCCAAGTTAACCGGTTGATAATAACGCGAAACCGGTACGAAGCTTGACTCCAGGTATTTTGGTAAGATTCCGAATAAACTATCCGTTCCGAGATACACCGGCAATGTTCCGGCCTCCCACGCATGATTCAACTGATCATCAAAATAATCTTCGCAATCAAATTTCATGAACGTCAAAGTGAATTTAAACATTCTAAGGAGGTCTATTTTTGATTTCAAGTATCGAGCTTCGCCTTTACGCGGAAGATTATTCTTTTCGACATTTCGTAAACAATCACCAAATGATTTAACGCGACTGTGTTTCGACAATTCATGCACGTAATCTGTTCTAATTTTTTTGCAATCAGAAAATACAACAGCAGCGTAATCATACTTCTGATAAAAATCTAATGGCTTCCAAGATTTTGGCTTTGATAATTTCGGATTAGGAAAATCAGAATCCATCCTATATCCAATGGAGTATTTGAATTTATTCATAAAAGTATCATTATGAAGGCTATTGTATACTTGGGGTGGCTCATCGTAATGCAAAATTAAAGGAATATTATGAGACTCCATTGGTAACTGTTTTGGTTCTTTTGCATGAACAATGATCGTATCTGCTGAGTATTTGTACTTTTTGCCAAAAACAAAGTTATAATTTATTGGGCAAGTAAATTTCGCCTTACCATAACTTGGCATAATTTGATTCTCAATCTGACCAGTTTTTGCAATACCTTTATAAAATGCGGACCATAGTAATATTTGAATCGGCTTAGTTGGAACAGGAGCTTCAAACATTGATTTATTAAAGCTTTCGATAGAAGATGCATGATGGAAAGAAATCGTTATCCGAGAGCCCAACACTAAATGAATGGCTTCATCCGTTCTCTGCATCTTCAAAAAATTATAGCGGAGTGTTATGACTGCAAATGCTAGCAAAGAAATGAATACGAGCAGCCATTTTGATTTGGATCTCATCATTTGTATTTCGATAATTGGCAAAAGCATTCGAATGTTATCATTCGTAATAAGTTGCGTCCGCGACTCGAGATGTGCTAGGCAAAATGTAAAACTAGCATAAAAATATATAACACGAATATAAAATGAAAACCACTTTCAAATTTCTAATGCCAATCACGATCGTATTGTAGTATCACCAGGCATTCACGAAATTATATATTATATTTTACGTTTTTCAAAATACAGATGATCTCTTTTCTTCCAGCACAGATTAACTTCCTTCTATAAAGTTCTTTCCATTGCTACGTTCGTGTCGAAATGCTCAACCATGTCTTGTTTTAATTATTGCCCGCGTGTTATTGTAACTCATGAAAATAAATTCAATTAATCGTGATCAAACTTTAAAATAACTGGTGAAATTCTCAACAAGAGAGCAGAAACAAACAAGCAACCTGCAGATATAACAAGTGGCGTCAATTTATTTCAGTGTTTCTGCCAATGAAAGGTGATCTTTTACCAGCAATCTCGTACAAGTGAATTGCTTTCACTTCATGTAAGTATGTTGAACATAGTTTTTACGCGACAGACAAATTTTGCACAGAAATTTTAAAACGAAAATACGGTTTCCCCCAATTTCAACAACGTAGTTACCAAACAGGGCGTCTCAAAAATCTTGCTCAGCGCTATGTTTCGAAATTTCAAAGAAACTCTTAAATCAACTTATTATATTTCCATACCATGCTGATCTGGTTAAAAGCTCATTGAGTTATGAGTCTCAAGAGTAGAAGTTTTTCACTCTTTTCCAATGTTTTGAAATGAGAACAAGTGAAGCTAGTGGATAATGTAAAAAAAATGCTTTAATTCCATGCTTTTTGTTTGATCTCAATTTAAGTTAGGAGCTGCACATTTATGGAAATGTAGCTGGTTCATTTAAGAAAATCTTGTTAATTTTATTTCACGATGCATAAGAATCACTCAAAATTACATCTAGCTTATATGCGTTGACATGTACAATGATTTCTGGCAGCCTTTATATGAAAACAAGCAGCAAAATCATACAACCAACCATCTCCATTTTTGATCAGTGGAAAAAGTAGCATAAACAATTATAAAACATGCAACATAACAGTCCAACATGAGAATAGCCACTTTTAGATTAAATATTTTGTACTTTTGGATATTGAAACATAAGATAGCATGAAACAAAGATTGAGATTCAAAAAATCCAAGCTTCATTATCATTGTGTTAAAAAAAACACGTACTCAACTCAAATCAAGAAAACCAAACAAAAAAATAACACATTCTGAGTTGTAACTTGTTTTAATAGCTTTCATAGCATCTTTCAAAATCAATTTAAACCTTGAAGCCACGGCTCTTTCTTCGTCCTCTTGCCCGTTCAAACTTTCTTCCCTTAGCTCTGACACGTGGTCTGAAAAGAAAAATTCAATGCATTGTGAGAAAACAATTGATCTCATAATTCAATATTATAATGTAATCTTATACAACAACAGGGGAAAAGGACCACTAAACTAAACCAGTTCAAGATCATTATTGAAATTAAACTGGATGTGTTTGATGCTAAGTCATGTCTGGCTAAATCATGCATCTGCTGTTGGAGGGAATCTGTGGTAAATACCAAATGAAACACAGTGACTGTAAACAACAACAACAAACCAAACATCAACAACTCCATGTTACAATTACAGACCTCTGTGAAAAAATAAAGGAGCCCAAGCAATAGACTGAGCTCCTGGCAGGCTTCAGAAGCTTGACTGATCTCCTGAGACTAAGATTAATTGAACGACTCTATGTACATTTAGATTTGTTTGTTAGTTAAGGCCCTCAATTTACCAAGCCAAAATAAGGCACCAGGCAAGTGGCCAGGGTCTTGGGATCAATCCCAAGTGGTGATTAGAGTTTATATGTAAACTCAAATCCAGGCTTGCAAAACCAAAAGAACTTAAATAGTTTGGAATGGAATGACCTTCAAAAGAATTGAAACATATTCTAAATAAACACCGTACACAATAATAACACAATGAAACAGTATGATGCTTACTTGGTCGTGCTATGTGGCACACCAGGAGCAAGTCCAAAGAACCGGCATGATTTCCTGGATCTTCTTGGACCTTAATAAAAGAAAATATTTATATTATGATAAGAAAAATCATCACCACTAAAGAATGTGACATATATATACTCAAGTTTTGGTAATATAAAATTTGGTGTCTTGCAGCAATTCACACACATTCAGAAGACCTCAGACAAAAGTGTGTTTTAAGACCTGAGAACATCCTTTGATAAACTCACATAGTGTTGGAAATGATCATATTTAATGAGAAAAAATACAGTCTGTTAAGTTGTAGTTCATTGGACAGAAAAAGAAAACACATATCATGTTCAAAAATTCTTGGAATGATAAAATGTAAACATGGATGTAATAAGGTCAAAGATTTATTCAATTCAGTTGAAGGTTATCATTTGACATATACCCAAATAAATGACACAAAGGGGCAGTCCTGTCCATCCCACTGATTGATCATGGATTTATAATTTTGCCCACTTTGTCTACTGAAAAATTAAAGTTTGCAAAAATTAAGAGCAGTATGTGTATATGGAGGCAATATTTGTGCGAACAAGAATATTGCACATTATATACATTGAACAACATACCTTGCATGAGCAATGTCTTTTTTCCAGTTGGTGCCCTTAATGCCAACTGATCAAAGGTCAAACACTCTCCTCCTGCCTTCACAATTCTTGCTCTGGCACCTTCAGTGAATTTTAAAGCACAAACAGTCAGTTTTGGAATCACAACAATCCTGTTATCATCAGTAACTGTTGAAACGGTGACAATCACTTTACTGTCATTTCCAGGCTTCTTCACTCTTCTTACCTAACACAATAAAATATTTTGACATTATTCCAATTTTCCATTTTAAGTACAGAGGGATACAAAGAAAGGCTCTGCTCTAAAAACAAACTGCAGTAGCGTTATGTAGCACAGCAGGCCTGGAGACAGAATCTTTGAAAGTAACAACATGAACAAATAACATTCCTGAGTTTGTCAAATTTGATTATCCTGAGCAGCTATATTTATTTTTAGATTGCCTAGTCCCCTGGTGTATCTCCTCTTTTAACTTCATTGATAAGTGTCCCATAAGGGATAAGTGTCCCATAAGGTATTCAGTATAACTATCAGTAAGACTCTTGATGTTTTGTGTATTGCTTTTCTGTATACATGTCTCCCTTTTCAAGCCAATTCCTTCAAAATGACAAAACTAGTTTCTTTCTCCATAAAAACATAGCTTTATTTCCAACAATGTGTAATGACAAAATTATCAGTAAATTTTAATCAAAGAACAATGATACTGATTTACAAACTGGTTGGACCAAAAAAGGTTTCACTATTTTGTAACTTTTCTGAAAATTCAGTTTGATACCAGGCCATAAAAATTATGAAGAAAGATATTTGAAAAATCATTATCAGATTGTTTTTGGTCAGCACAAGTTTTTCTTTTTCATTTCATTTGATTTTTAGGAGGCCTTCAATTTAATGATTGGTTTTCAAGAAGCCCATCTAAGATCTTTTGTTATTTTATTACTGAAAAAATAATTTTTTCATCATATCCATCTTTATAAATCCAAGCAAAAAAACAAACAGCATTAACAGGTAAAATGTAATATGTAGCATAGCCAACACCCAGATAATTAGATATATAATTATCACAGAATTAGATACTCACAATTCTTGCAATGGAAAGTGGAGGCCTGTTGATTTTGCTCATAAAAAGCCTCTTCAAAATTACTTGATTAAAAGTTGACGTAGTACGTCGGGCCAAGAACCTGTATAACTGAATAGAAAACAAAACATCCAATGTAAGTTGCAATCTCACAATGTGAAGACTCAAACAAATTTTGCATTACATTTTAATGTTATTTTCTTCTGTTCAACAAATTTGTGGTTACAAATAAAGTAACTTCCCTAACTTTAAAACTGTATGTATATATTAAAACAGTCACAAATTGATTACTTTTGTCTGATTACTTTGTCGTGTGTGCATTTTATGTCAGCTCTGCCTGAAGAGTTCAGTTTGGCACAGGGTTAAGTTCCAGATTGGAAAGTTTGCAGATTGTGCGGGGGATTTCTGGTCATTAAAATTTTTTGCACAGCTAAATTTGCATCATTAGGCCTAATGTTTTCCTTTGTATTTTAAGGAATTGTGCTGCTAGTCTAGAACATAAATGGATTACTTTGTTGTGCCTGCATTTTAACATTATGCATGTACAGCATCAAATAGTCTGAAACGGATGGCTGCTGCACATGGGAGAAATTCTAGCACTATCAATTTCAGCTGTGCAATTCCTTAAAAAACAATGAAAAGAATAGGCCCATTGTTTGACAACACAAATTTAGCCCTGCAAGAAATTTAAAATGACAACTTTCCAAGGCCTGAATGCAGATTCTTATCACCATCTTAGCTGTATTATAAAAGATGTTTTTATCAGAAAATTGGAGAAAGAAAGTGACATACAAATCAATAATTTTGATGGAAAATGTCAAATCTCCCAGTCTCAAAACATCACATATATATCGATCGGTTGATTGGCAATTTCAAATAACAATTCACGCTGTGATATTGTTTCCAGCATGCTTAGGTTTCCATTTAATCACGAGTTGCAGTTTTTGCGATGCTTCCTCACAATCACAAAGGGCCCGCCAGTCACCATTGATGATTTTAGATAAAGCAAAGACCACATAAGGAAGATTATGTCTGAAATAATCTTAGGTGTAGCATGCATGAAGTGCACTTGATGGCTAAAATTTTATTGAACTTCTTCCATATAAATAAAAAACATATATCAACCAGATTGGAAAATTTGCCTTGCACAGGGGGAGAAATCTCTCTGCATTTTTAGTTCACTTCAGCCACAAATAAAAGTGCAACTCCCAAAAAACAAAGGGAAAAAATATATAAAGCCCATTGTTTAGTGATTCACTACGTTGTAAATAATTTTAATGACAGAAAAATCATCTGTGTAGTCTGAAACATTCATCTGTATGGTACCTGATTTAATAAAATATGGTATCAAATCTGATTTAACAAAACGTTTCTTCAACTTTAAATGTTCGTTGGTACATATTCTAATTATATATTAACCAACTAAATAAAATTAACCTGTTAGCCTAACTTTTTAGTAAGAGCTTTTTTTAATTTTTCTTTTACTTGCTTTTAATTTACGGTAGCAAAATGCATGTCGTTCTCATCTCGTTCTGCGTGCTTTTTATATTCATCCATTTTGTTTAATAAATAATATTAGTTATATAAGATCTCCTCCTCCTCTCTCTTTAGAGTCACCAAACGTACCTATAATTTTGGCTTTGCATTAATTTTACTACTAAGAAAAAATGTAAATTTTTATAACAAATAAAAAAAGAAAAGAACGAACCTTCACAAGAAGACGAAGGTAGACATCTTGGGATGTGGGCTCCTTTCGGTGCTTTTTCCTTTCAAACCGGTGGTCAATGTCGATACCCTAAATATTGAGAAATAACATTAATTCATGCTATGCTTTTTATCATACGGCATTTTATTATTTTAATAGATAACCGATGCAACAAATATAAATGGGTACAAAAGTATTTACAACGGAACCTACCATTTTGGTACTTGGAATCAGAGAATCTTTCTTTGACCGCGTGCTGGCAATGTAGGCCTGGGACGAGCTGGAGCCTCTTTTCAGATTTTAAAAAGTTGCACTTGAATCGTGGAATTTCAGATCTCAGGAAGCTTGAAAGCAATTTCAGCAAGAATTTCCAGAAAGAAAAATAGTCAGTGAGTAATAAACATAGACTACATGAATATGAAAATTCTAAAATAATTCCAGAAATATTAAATAGATCAATTAAACACATAAATACAAAATAGGCATTCAGTATTCCTTCATGTATTTACAAATATAACTGTTTTAATACCTTTATTAAAATAGTTTTGCTAATGTCAAAATAAATATTTCAAAACATCTTTACCCCTTAGGAACCATTTTTCTAATTGTTGAAAAATAAAAAATTGATGTTTTCAGATTGAATTACAGGTTCTATATATCCTACACAATGATGTAAAAGTTTGTTTTATCTGTGAAAATTTAATGAATATTCACAATAAAAATTGACTTGTGTGCAGTTCAGCTAGTTCATTAGACTATTTTGCTGATCAGCTTCATGTCTTTTCAATGGTGCAGAGTTGAAAGAAACAAGCAAAATGCCAATGACATAAGATGCAACCATGACGTAACCACCAACGTCTCCACCTCCCTTTTCTATTGCAGCTCCAACAATGTATGTTAGAATGATACCATAAATATTTCCAACAAGCATTAAAATTCCTGAGGTGGTCCCTTCAGGAATGGGAAATGTTATTTCTGCAGCATGTTCTAGGCCAGCACTTGCGTAAGGGTATGAACAAAACCCAAAAATACAAAAACTCACAAACACCAAGATGAAGTTGTGGTAATAAGTTAGGAGGATGGTGAAAGTTAGCATTGTGAGAGAACAAGTAGAGAAAATGACAATTGAAAGGCTTTTGTATCGTCTGGTTTTGTCCAGCCAAATGCCATTCAATAATATGGCAAATAAACCAAAAACAACAGCTGCAAATCCCATATATCCAATTTCTTTCTCCTTCCCTGGGTACTTTGAGATAACCATTTGGTTTAGGATTGTGTTGCTAGCCCCAATAAGACCAAAATAAAGTGCATATGCTTGACAAACAATGTGAAATGCTTTATCTTTGGCTAAAATTAAGATTGATTCATAAAAAGTTGGGACACGAGTGTTTTTACTGTCATGCAAACACTTCTTGCCATTTATTAAAAGCGAACTTTCATCTTCTGTTTCATCAACAGGCAAAGAGTGGGACTCTTCTAGTAATTTCTGAATTACATTTTTATCCTTGAGCATCAAAATGAGGGCCTGGGAACGACTTGGTGGTGTTTGTGGGGCATCTTTCAGAATGACCAAACTTATGCAAGCCAGCAAAGAACAAATAATTGCTTGGAAAATCAAAAGACGATACATTCCAAATCTTACACTGAAATTCATATCTTTTGTATTGGGAACCATTGTCCCCAATAAAAATCCCAAGGCAACCCCAAACATATTCATGAGAACTCCCAAAGAAGATGCAGTTGCCCTTTCATGTTCACCAAACCAAACAGCTGCTAAACGTGGTGGTATGAATAAAAGAAAGCATTGGGCAAGTGCAGCAGAGGTGTTACCAAGAAATACAAGCATAAATCCATCTCGATTTGAACCAATGGCCCTGAAACAACTGCCAATGGCATTCAGCATTGCTCCCACAATGATTGTAAATCGAAGACCATATTTATCCAACATGAAAGAAGTCAAAATAACAAAAATGTACAAAAGCATGTATATCATTGAAAGCCAATTGACTGAAATTGAATCAACTCTGTAGTATTCTTGTACAATATTTGTAATTGATGACAAACTTATCCAGATCACCTCATTTGTCATTGAAATCAATGAAAACACTGCTAGTATTAGCCATCTTCGATTGTATAAAACAAACTTCGCTGAAGAATCCAGATCTTCCAGAAGGCTTACTTTCTCATCCTCGCTTTTAACACTGCTAACTTCTTCAGCGATTTTTGTATCTTGCTTGAGATCCATCACGTTAGTTTCTTTGCCAGGCTGCATGATTAATTTTCACAGCACCCAAATTCAAACTCAGAACTCAAAAAGCAAATCCTAAATCTAAATCTTGTCAAACCACACTTCAAAAGTGGGTTTGGCTTTTGTTTTGATTTAAAACACGTGTTAGTTCACAGGGAAACCAGAGAAAATTTCTGTTGTGCATTTACAGTCCTGAAAATGCACAACACCTAACAAACAAAGAAAAAAAATCTCTTTTTACAAAATTTACAACTTCAAAATACATATTCATACTGATCATTAAATTATTTTCGCAATTTGTAAACTATACTCAAGAATCAAAAATAAATATGACATTAAATCACAATAATGCACAAGAACGAGGAGTACATGCTAAAAACACACTTCCACCATGACAACTTTTGGACTCTCTCGTTGTAATTCAAACAAATGCAGCTTGCAGTTCAAACAAATGTATTTCAAACAAATATAAATCAAATCAAACTAACCAAAGGGAGCTAAAAATAACAAGCAAAGTTCGAGGTTAGTTTGAGGCTAAGTTTGAGTTCGTTTTTTACTCCATTTGTTTGAAATGCAGCCAGGGAGTCAACTTACCACTCCCCTGAATTTCTGAGCTCTATTTGACTTTTTGAATGATCTACTGACAGGTTTGATCCAACACAAAGGCCCATAAACGCACTGCTGCAAATTGCTGCAACCACGAGGAAAAGGAAAGTAAAGAAACGAAGTTTATGTTAATTATTTACATAAAGTCTTTCTTGCTGTTATACTGGGATCGTCACAATTATAACTAATATAATTATCGGATGATTTGATACGCAAGCAATGCTTTCACTCAAATGCTACACAACTTCTGTCATCCGCGAAGCTTTTTGAGAAATGCTACCTGGAAAGTCTTTCACTGCAAAATGAACAAAAAACTATCATGTTGAAAAATATGTCTCTCAATGTTGTTATTGAAGTACAATATACACAATGGGTTTATGTCGTCGCAAAAACAATGAATTTATGTCGTTACGTTTTCGTCGCAAATTTCTTTCGTCGTCGTTATGTCGTCGTCGCAAATTCCTTTCAAAATACTACTAAACCACAGTAAAATTATTTATAATTTTCAATAAATGATTGACACAAGAGTGTTATAAGATCATCCCCTGGGCCCCCTCCCTCTTTATAATCACCTTAGACTATGCTTTACGAAAGGCAGTTTGTTGCAACGATGGTTTCACATTAAAAAGAATACTCAGCTCGCGACATTCTTCTCAGTTTCTTACTAACCTATACTTCGACGATGATATTTGTATAATTGAAGACTCGATCGATGGTGGCCAAGATATTCTGATTGGTTTATTGCTAAACACCTCAATCAAATACCGAGTGTGTTCAGCTTAACAACCAATCATCATTCAAAACCCTGTATGCAAGCAATGTATCATCTTTAAGGACAGAGTTTTAGACTTAAACTGTTTAGGACCTTACACATACACTGCTGACGAGATAGGCGTTTGCATTGCCCAAGGAATGCATCATCCTACATGTTGGTGTAAACAACTTTCTCTTCAAACCACTCTTCCAGAATTAGAGGAAGCGCAATAAATTCTCACTGATTAGAAACACTACAAGAAAAGAATTCCACTCACCACTAATTCTGTTAGTTTGTTGACTGAAAGAAGTGTTCAT
>JAYJMH010029389.1:0-17395 GCA_036873815.1 Phacellophora camtschatica
CGTTAACTTTATCTCTAGTTATACTGAGAATGTAGTTACCCAAAACCGAGTTAAACCGAGTTATTTGACTCGCATTATATAGAACAAAGGGAAAATAATGAGCTGACTTGGCAGATCTGCTCTATGTCAAAACCCCGATTTTGAAAAGTCGTGTCATTGCGATTCAAGAGTGTAATGTAAATCATTTATTGTATACCACATACAAATTTCAATTCAGAGGATCGGTTGAATAAGAAAAAACACCAGAACATTGGGCTTTCAAGTTTGTGCCGTGACATCGATTATTTTTCGTTGTTTCTTTTATTGAAAAAGGAGATGTAGACTCCGAGTACCTGAGGGAATCAGCTTAATTATAGAACAAGAAGATGATGCATAATCGCTTTTAGGAATGCACTTCTGGCCTTCTACTTTCACTTGAACTCTCCCTGATTCTAAGTTAAGATATCTAACAGTTATTTCAAAAGGTTTGTGCACATTTAACAGCTTTTTTAAGAAAATCTTCGTTTGAACAAATCTTTAAAATACTTAATTATAAATATAGAAATAACAAAATAAAATTTGAAGACAAAGCGAATTCTCTCAAGCAGAAAATTAAAACATGACTTTGTTTGTTTTGACATTCCGCTTGAGAAAATTCGCTTTGTATTCGATGACTAATCGCTTTAAAATTGGCGAGTCAATTTTATTATTGTTATCAAAATACTATCAAAATGCCAATTCAAAACTTTGTATTAAATATATTGCTCAGCGTTATAGGTTAATTGATTGCAGAGACAGTAATCAACAAAAATCTAATTTCCTCAAAATGCGAAACCGGAGCTTTTAATACGCTCCGTTTTTATTTTAAAGTACGGCTTTCAAATTGCCCTATCTTGGAGCTCATTTTTTTTTTCAACTATAAAGCTTTTCTTTGTTGGCATTAGTTGGCGCGTTTTTGTCCCCTGGCACGAAATCTTATTAACGTAAATGAAATCAGAGTAAAATAAAATGAAAAAAAATTGACTGGAAAATCTGAGATTATTGCGATTATCATCCTTTATTTTTTATTTGGGAGAAAATTATTTTGGGAAATTAAGTCTTTGCAATGATAAAAAGTATGTTCTCTTGAAAAATGTGTTGTTATAAAATTCAGGTTACTCTTTCCATGCAAATTTGTTTTTTGTGGTCAGAAATTGAAGCGCAGCTTTCGAAAGTTTTCTTTTAAAATATACGAAAGTGTGAAGCTGGGCAGAACTGGCTGTACATATTTACTTCAAAATGCTAAATGTGTGCATACCCGTCTTGATAGTGGCATTCCAGTTTTAATTTTTCCATGAAGAGGGCATATAAATTGAAACTCTGGAGAGTTTTCTGCTGTTGAATATTCTTGCCTTTTCTCTTGCCGCCTGTCAGTCAACTTATCAAGCCCTATGTAAGAGGTTGGCTGCACTTTTCCTTTGCCTGGCATCTTTTTGATACAGTTGTGCTTGTCGACCTCACTGAAACTTGATCGTCAAATTTATGGGTTCTGATATGATCATTGGAAACTAATATTCTTTGCGATGTTGTTTTGATCTGACGTCACAAATTGAAAGCAATTTAATGGCTTTGATTTTTAGCCAATTGAATGGCGTGCTTGCTTACTTTCTGTTGGACTCAAAGGAAGGGGATGTTTTGTTTTTGCGATTTCACGTCGCTCTGTTAATATTTATGAAGTGAAACAGACGTTTCATTCAATGAAATTCGGTATGCAAATTTATACTAACTCCCTCCCACGCATTAACTCCATCTGCTGGTTGGGCTATTACATTTACCGGACTATTCGGCTACGTGGTATTGAAAAGGTGTTTTCACTTCTGGCTTTCGTGAAAATTGCTTTAAATGGAAAAAAATTGTAACAATCTTTTCTGGGTTTGTTGACAGCCTGACAAAATGTGAAATTTAGAACTTATAAATTAGAAAAACCCAACCTCACGAAAACAAACCGAAACCTGGCTTCTCGTTGTCTTATTTGACGTTTGGTGCAATATTGGTGCAAGACAACTGGGATGCTAACTTGCACAGTGTGGAATCTGGGAGATTGGATTAGGCTTCGCGTCCATACGTTTATGTTTATATGCTCTGTATTAATAGCACTCTGTATTTTTGCAAAAACATTATCTGTGTGCAATTTGTACACTTTCCAATCTGGTTTAGGCATTAGTCTGCATACATCTACAGCTGTGAGGCCTTCTGTTCTCTAGGACCTATTTTGCATGGTAGTATCTGCTGCCACACATGACAGATTTAGTAATACTGCATATAGAAAATCGTAGAATGCGTTTTTTCATGAGTGCAATACATGATGAACCTTATGCGATCTTTTATCTCATCTTGGTAAAGCCATTGCCCATTCCTTTTGATTTTCTAATATAATTATTTGGAAAACAAAATCAATCAAATTCACGAAAAAGCATCGTGCATCGCATACTGGGTATAGAGGATCAATATTCGAAACACTGCTGCAGTTGTATATCAATCTTTCACTGCTGCAAGTTGCAACTTTGTATCGTTTACCGCTTTGACGCTAGATAGGGGGCTTCAGAAGCCCCCCCCCCGCGTGCGATGTTCTGTACCTTTCTAGACCCCAAAATAGGGTTAACGAAAAATATTTTGGTGTCTGTCAACAAAAGAATCTGCAGTACTGATGACAGAGATCTATAAAACCAAATCAAATCTCTATCCAAGCGTTATAAAAAAATATTCATTGAAAAAAAAGTTTCTTACCATCTCAGAAATAGCAACATCTTGAAGCTTCAAACGGCATTTTTAGGAGGTAAACTGCAAAAATCTCATAGAAGAATGGAATGGCGATGAATGCAACTGCAGATTATATAAGACTTATTTTGCACTGGTCGGATATCTTGACTGCAGATAATAAAAAAAATTGGCTAGAAAACATAACTGATCTGTATAAAATGCAAGATTTCATATTGTAAATTGTTTTTAAATAAAGGTGCCTTTTAACATGTAGTATTCATTGTAATTATTTATATATTTTTGGTAAATTTGTATACAGTAGGCCTAAATTAGCCCCGTAGCTAACTTGTAAAAATGCCTACTTTAAATGAATAAATTATTTTAAATGAAAAAATTATATTATTATTATTGGGATATTTATCAGTGTTTGTCATTTTAGAAATATCACCGATTGTCCGGCAACCTTTTCGAATTTTGGAAATTTCAGGAGGCTTTCATTAAAAGGAGATGTTTATTCGTAGGTGCAGTGCGGTGCCCTTTTTAAATTTTGGAAATTTCAGGAGGTTTTTATTCAAAGGAGATGTTTATTTGATGGTTCTGCTGTGTGGTACCCTTCTTCAAATTTTTGAAATTTCATGAGGCTTTCATTGAAAGGAGATGTCTATTTCATGGCGCGGTGTGATACCCTTGTAAAATTTTGGACAGTTTAGGTGACTTTCATTCAAAAAAAGGCGTTTATTTGAGGCAGGGCGTTTATTTGAGAAAATACGGTGTTTGTCCAAATTCAAATCAACCTGATTTTAAGTGAAGCTTGGTATATATAGGTGATGGTTATTTTTCATTTTATGTCGTTGTTATCAGCGGTTTGCCGTTGGATACAAATAATAACTTATCATAGTTTCTGTTTTGCAACTTGTGCTCATTTTGACACTTTTTGACTGGAAATGTAATTTGGGAATGACGTAATTTGGGAAGTTTTTTAATATTGCATGGAAGATAAACGACTTGCACGATAAGCAAACTTGTTTGTTTGATTCCAGCTGTTTTGATTCATCATTTTTTCTTGTTTTTTGATGTTTATGTATATGCATTATTCATTACCACAGCTAATAGAAGGCCCGTAAATTAGTGGCTTGGCGTATGGCTTTTTAAGTTTGGCGACTTGCTTTTTTTTTATATTGCCATATGATCTAATCGAAACGTTTTCCGGCTCATGGCTTAATAGGAATTATTGTGTAAAGCCTTGCATCGTGTTAAACGTATGGTAAAAAGCATTTTTCTTAAGTTAATTAATGTTCGATTTTTCTTGTTGTTGACCTGCTTACTGGTTTTCATCGGTTTTTATTTATGATTGTTAGAGCCATGATATTTAAGTTGTGTTACCTCGAAAAGCAGAAAACCTTACATGTAAGCAGCAGGGGCATAGCTAGTGGTGGGTGTGGGGATATAATTTCAAAGCAAAATTTTACATATTCAAGCAAAATTTCAGGCAAAATTGTTGCTAGAACAATATAATATTTAAAGAAAACAATAGATAAATTCGAGAAATTTTAAAACCAAGATAGCACATCCCCCCAATAAAAAATAGTACCTCGTTACACTTTAAAAATGAACTAAATGAAAAAATATGATAAAAGGCACGTCTGCTGAGAAGTAAGGTTTTCTCCACAGAAGAACAGAAAAGCTGATAACCTTACTTCTCAGCAGGCCTACCTTTTATCGTTGAGTTTTATCTTTCAACTAAGTTGCTGAATCAACTTCTATCTTTATAGAACATGTTGTGCTTGGCTCAATAACGCGCAGAGACCAGCATATGCAATATGATAACGTATAAACATATCCTTGAAAGAACATTATATCAAAGGGAACATTATAAAAATTATATCTAGAGATGTTTTGAATGTTATCGTTGATTGAGTTCTCGAGCATTTGAAAAAGTTTGATCTTTTCTGACCTGTCGTTATTGATACCTTGGCATACCGAAGGGTCTTGACAGGAAACTAAGTATAATCAAAGATAATACACTCCTAATGCTAGCATTGCAGCATCACCGTAATGTAAATATTTTAGTTGTAAACGTACAATCCGATACCTGTTGCAGCTACGAGTCAAGCAATGCTGCGAAATTTTGTAACTTTTTAGTCAAACACTGAAACCCATCTTTCCCTTGTTTACCTTACAGTTACCTAAAAAATCGGTACAGATAACTGGTACAAAATTCACTTTCATTAATGATACTATTCCATCAATACATCGGAGTTTCTTGGCTTTTTCCATATGATTCTACTCCAAAACTCCAATCATGGAGGATGGTTGAACAAGTATCAAGCGCAATAATAGATGATTTCGGAAATAAAAGTCGTTCTATTGTGTTACAGCACAAGCCTCTCTTTCAACATGAGTGAAATTCCCATGAGCACAGAAAACGTTCAAACTTCCATGACTTTTATGTCTTTTTGGAGAGAAAAATGCAATAAAAACCATTCCCAGTGGAAATAGGGGAATAGCTTCGATACGAGACCAGGTTCTATCTCCGAAAAAGTCTAATTTTAGGTAAGCTTCTTTGTTTGGAAGCGTATCATTTTTCTACATTTTCACCTCCCGTCTACCTAAACAGGCATATTTTCCGAAACGCAGAGTGGAGCAATTTCGGGTTTGCATATTTTTTGAAACGCTGCAACAATTTTTACATATAATGAAAAAAGAAGAATCGTACAGAAAATATATGAGGGCTAGAGCCTCTATTCTAACTTCAAGGTCGAACTTAACAAAACAATTGATTTTTCAGCAAACATAACAATAAGGCGACTTGCAATAACTTTAAAAGCGTGAAGTTAACCATCGGTTGAAAGCTTGTTTTTATTTTGTTCAATATGCAAACGCTGAGTGGTATCCAAGAATTCTGTAGTCTGTAGTTAGGTTTTTCAAGATCAAAATTAGGTTTTTCAAATCGAAATTGTATCATCATTCGTCAATTTTGCCAAATTGACTTGGTCATTCTAACGTTGGCAGAATGAAAAACCTTTGAAATTCGTAACAATCTTCAGCATTTTTTCCCAAAATCTTTGTCATGCTCTATTCGGTAGTTTCGTTCAGTTTCTGATGTAGTAGTGGCGTAGTGGCAGAGGCTTTTGTACTGTTGTATTAAAGATTGTTAAATTATTGGAATGTCACTCGTTGTTTTTCAGCTCATCTCTTAAGTCTTTCGGCAAGTTATTAAGTAATCCACCTTTTCTTCAAGTTTTGTCTAGCTAATTTTTTCGTATTTTTCCTACTTGTTTTTCAAATTTATAGTGATTTCAATATTTGAAATTTATAAAGGCTTTCACCTCAAAAGTTACAATAGGAGACATTTTTGTCCTAACATAATTTTCACGGTGAAAGCAATCACACATTTTGAATCTTTGCATCACCATATTTTTGACAAACATGTAGGTAGAAACACAAAAATACTAATAATCTTAGACAACTTTGTGTGCACAATCTGTTTCTGCAATCAAAACGCAATATCTGAAATGTTTCATGAATTTTAAATAACAGTAGCCTTGGTAACAAAAGATGAATCAGACTTTCATTTCGTGGTATTATTATCATATAATGAAATATCAGTTTGCAATCAGGTGTTTGGACTTCTCATGAAATTTCTTTTGACTATATATATATATCTTAGAAAATGAATGAAATATAAAGAAAATACAAAGAATAAACTTTTGACCTTTCTCATTTTACTGTTTTTTTTAATTTTTTTAATTTAATTTGATGCAAACGTTCCATTATTTTGAATTTATACCAAAAGTTGCAGAAATTTAGGTTTTCAGTTCAGTGTATTACGACAAGTTTAACTGCGAAACGTGCTATTAGATTTTCTGAGGATAGCTAAGTTCATCAGGAAAAGGTATTTCTCATTTTTGTAAACTATACTTCTTTCAGCCACAGAAATACTCAAAGTCATCAGAAAAAGTCTACCTATGAATATTTGAAACTTTTCATTTTAGGCATTCTCTTGGTATCATAATGGCATCAGAAAATGAACACGATGAGGCATCGGAATGCTTTCTCACTGCATTAGACCTTGAGGTGACGACTCCAATTTTACCATTTACCATGATTGGAAGGCATTTTAAAGCTGGTGACATATAATTATTCAAAACTATCGAGAAGCTGCAACAAGATTTCTTCGAGAAGTCTTTTATCAAAATTGGAAAATTTTGGAACGATTCAGAAATTTTCAGGCTAATTGTTTTAAACACTTTTAGTTCCTTTTTTTCAGCTCAGAATAATGCATTACCAGAACTTTCGGTTGAGCCCTCATTGAATATAATGCGGCCAATTGTATTTAACACGAAAACAAAATTATTTACAAAAGAAGGAAAATGCTTTTTGAAACTGGTACATGTCTTTCATACAGCCGCTATTAAGAATGAAGCTTTTCCTGATGATAATTTTTTGGCTTGTTTTTGCCATGAATTGACATAAGTCGCTTTATGAAAAACTGGGCGGCAGGTCTAGTAACCTCGGAATTATCGAGTAGGGCTATGAAATTATAGAACATGAAATAACTCAGTCTAAAGAGTATTGCATGTGCTCGCGTGTATGTGCACGCCCAAAGAGCAATTGTGAACACTCTGAATAACAATATTTGTAGGTGTGACAAGAACAAATGCAAGTCTGACTCAACATCGTTCCCAGGGCTATTTCATCGACACAAGAAATGGTACCTACCTAAACTTTTTGGAGACTTTATGTTAATTACGTTAATTTATTCGTCATCAACAGATTAAGTGAAATTGACACGCCAATTTCAAATCGATTAGCCATTAGACAAAACGAATTCCCTAAAGTAGAAAATCAAAACAAACAAAGCCATGTTTTTATTTTGTGCTTGAGAGAATTCCATTTACCTTGAATGGCTAATCGCTTTGAAATTGGCGTGTCAATTTCACTATTGTTACAAAATCTGTCCTGTTTAGCCATGCATAACTACGACGATTATAATAAGTCTAGGTATTTCTTTTGAAATATCCCTGGAAACGAGGCTGCGTCTGACTTCAAGTTTTCTGAGACTTATCCAAGTGCACTTGCTGGTTACACTGCCTTTGCACGCACGAGATCTTGTCTGAAACCGCCGTGCTCCTCAACTGGGAAATTACAGAATATGAAACACAAGCGCAGTTATGAATGGATATCAGGCTATCACATTAGCTTACGCATATTTTGGTGATTATCATAAAGTTTACAAAAATCAAATTTTTGAAAAAACTCAATTGACTTTTTGGCTTCGCCTTTATTTTGCTCAGAGTTTTGAAAGCAACATCAGAAGAACTCTTTGCGAAATGCTAATTTTTTAGTGTGAAAAGCTATCACGTTATTTTGAAAACGAGAAATAAACAACTTTCGCAAACAACTTTAAAAAAATCCTTTCAGGATTTACATTTGCATGCTGGTCAGTTCATCTTAATGACAGAGTGGCGTGGTGACATAGGGGCCAGGGAGGAACGATTTTCAGGGGGTACTGTATATACGATACACCTATCTACAATTTGTACTATACGCAACATTAAGAAAAATAGGAGTGCAAGTGAACTGATGAAATCCAAATTAAAAATGTATAGAATATTTATTTCAGGGGCTTCGATAATTTGACCCCAAAATGTTTACGTCAAGTAAATTAAGTACAACTTAAAAGGCTTATTTTCTTGCAACTTGAAATTTTTTTTATATTCAGTCAGACCATCAGATCAAAGACTTTAGATAAAATCCTTGGTGAAGATTCTTACCAGAATTTAAAAAAATTATTAGATTCGAGTCTCGTCGGGGGAAAATCAATTATCTGTCAGTGAATTCTCTTATATCAGGTGAAAAAAAAAACACGACAACCAATCCGGTAACCTTAAATTCAAGATTTACCGAGGCAGCATACACCTGGAATCCTCCAAAGTAATACAAGTACTTTTCAGCGTATTTACCGTTATCCTCATATGTGGGGGCTCCAATGATTTTTGGTCACCCCTGCGAATACATAGCCTCCATGCCACTGCTTTTGAAAGAAACAATGAATAGATGTTGACCAGTAATAAAAGAATATGACTTTCAGCAGACGTTGTCGTCGCGCTTACGACTAGGGAGTTTAAGGTCGGCAACGGCCACATCGTATTTTGCAAACAGCGCGTGGTATCTTTTCGAAGACACAATTATACCAGAAATATTCGCAAAATTTAAATATAGCTCTCTTATAAATATAGCGTCAATGAAACTTTATATTTTAACTCAGTTGCCGTCGTCTGTATTTATAATAAACTACCTATTACGGCTGTCAGTCATAGTACTACGGAATGGTGACCAATAGAAAAGTGGAATTAAATCATCGCATTCTCCAAGGCGCGCAAGCAAACTTACAATTATATCTTAAATAAAATGTAACTTGTTTGGTCTTCACAGCTGAAGAATTCCCTCGTTCATTCCGTGCATGGTTCAAAATTCTTCACAATTCGGTAGCAAATTAAATTGGGATATAATTCAAGACATTTGGCATTTTGTACATGTGTTTTGAGTCTGATGAAGAAATCCAAAATGACATGGTGAAGAAATCCAAAATGACATTGAGAAAAAATTCAAAATCTAAGAAGAATATTGACCCCTCCCGTGTATCAGTCTCAAAAGCTAAAATATCGGCAAATTATAAATTAACGTGATGATAATCAATATAATCTAGTACAAAAGAGCAAATAAAATCTCAACTTAGTTGCAAAATTTTATCGACAATTAAAAGCCATATACAACATAAGTTCTATTTTCCGTATATACGTTAGTGAGTAATATGTGTGAATTATTACGTTATTTCAGCATTCAACTGTCTCCTTCCTTGGAAAGATTGAATTAGCTCCAGGAAATAGTTAATGGAGAAATTTTACGAGTTTTGTTTTTAAGAGGCAACCTACCCTAGATCTAAAATATGAGTAAAGCTTGCAATTTGTGTACTTTGTGTAGTTTATATATCTCACAGAATGGTAGATTTAATATTAGATAGCAAGCTAAAATATTTAAAATTGTTTCATTTTCTCCGCAGCAAAGATGAGTTCTATTTTTCAAGATGGGTCATACCACCAGGTGTGCAAAAAATGGGACGTTTGCAGATTTCTTATTTCAAGAAAAACTTGCTAAGGGATCAAATTAGTCGGGAAAATCAGTCCAAACAGAACGAACTTGCTTCATTCATTCTGTCGTTGCAAGCGATTTTGTTCTAATATTGTTTCAAAATGATTTTCAAAATCAGTTGGAAACTTTGACCACGCCTATGGTAAACATTTTAGTTTCGCTGCAATTGTGAAGCCCGTGTTTTCGTCAAGGGACAAGTTTTTCAAGCTCTAAATGTGCAAGTTGTTGAATATAGAATGTCCCCTTATGATAACACGTACTTAAGATTGCGCCGAAACTAAAATATTGACTACGCGTCGTCAAAATTTCCATTTAGTTTTAAGCATTCTCTTGAACCAACATTTCAACACAATTGCTAACAATAACCTTGGAATGGATTAACTGATTTTGTACAAATAAAATTTCCGGCTTCAGCTAATCCATTAGCGACATAGTGGTATCTCGCTTATAGTAATTCGTGCAGTTTTTGCATGGCCTAATAAATCGGCAAACATCTTACTTTTTGGGAGCACATGGTGCTTATTGGGAAAATTGAATTTTACTTATTCAATAAATCATTTTTATATCAATGGCAATGGCAATATTGCAACATCACTCGTGGCAATATCGTAACCAAAAAAGTTAAAAAAAATTTTTCCACGTACACGTTACCCGCGAATTCAAACTTAAAAATCTAAACTGTTCACAGATCGTGTTTCCGAACTGTGTATGCTTGTATGCATAATCTTCATAAACATTAACAAAACGCACATTAAAAGTAACTTAATCTACAGATAAGTAGCGAAAATGCCGATGTATTATCGGGTAACATTAAAATTTATGCGTTTCTTTTCTTACACACCAAACATGAGGTCCTTAAGAGTTTGTTACAGCAGGCCATATGAATTTTGTCACATTTTAGTTTCACACATACTAGTTGCACACAATTGCACGAAAAACTTAGCTTTCAATGCGATTTGGGTAAATTTTTATAGAAACACGAGAAAACATTTTTACCTTGAATGCCAGACCCTTTGAAACTTTGTTCGTGAAGAAATTGAACACCGCCTTACACAATTTACTTTGTCAGTCATCGTTTCTGGCTATCATGAGAGAATTCATTTTCGCAATAACTAATTTTCGCGGACGCGAGATTTTGGAATTTTCGCGAGGATTTAATTTCGCAGACGATCAGTTTTGAAATATTTCAAGTGAAGAAATTTGCGAGGATGCAAAAATTTGAACTGAAACTTTTTTCAGTACTGTTCATAACAGAAATTAAAATTTTTAATTGGTGTTGATTTTTTTTAGGAGGGTAGCATCCATAAAGTACGTACACTTTATTTGACCCATAATACCTTAGGTGTACGTTTTTAGTTAGACTCCCATCCTTTTCTGGGATCGCACTTCATTGGATGCCCCACATTTGGATTAAATTTCCTTCACTGCCAATTTTTAAAAAAAGTTTGCGTGGCATAAATTTTGCGTACATCCCTTACCCATTATATTTCGCATGGACTAAATTGTCTCAAAGACTAGGGGCACTGTCTTTCTAAAGCTTTCTAACGTGGCAACAAGGACTTGGTCGCTTTTTATCAAGGAACTAAATATTTTAGTACACACCCGGAGGGAAGAATAGCCCATGATACCTTCCTAAATGACGGATGTGTGGTGGCATCGGAGTTTGGTTCATCTTCGTGTAGCTGCCAGGTCCCGGAGTTTTCTAGAAGAAAAAATTCTGGTGTATGAGCATCTTTTGAGCCTGCATATTTATTCATAGTTTTGCAACGTTTCGACTTTTACCCTTTTTCTCCAGGAATGTAAAAGTAAAAGTAAAGTATAAAACATGGGATGGAAAGAAGTATTCAACAGAAAGAAAATAAAGTTTATGACAAGGGCAAAAACTTTTACACATCCGGAAAAAATTAAACATATTTCTGAAGTATATTGGAGTGAAGACATCGTTTTATGGTGTCTGTAGGGATTTTAAACAAATTTCGTGCATAGTTATGTCATTTTATTGCTATTAAACTTACACTTGAATGTGGATTTGTGCTTATACTAAAGATGTGCTTCTTTCTTCGCGTTTTTTTTTAATGTTCTCAAAAACGGGCATCTGTTTGGACGTTTCACCAATTTACATTACGTTGCATATGCAAGCATTTGCGTCTATAGACCCATAAGTTACATAGGACCAGCTTGGAGATCTCTCTAATTGGATATTGAAAAAACAGTATCGAAGTCATCCACTAGAGTTTGGCTAACATGATTGTTTGCGATCTACTTATATGTTCGGTAAATTTTTCTTTGGCAGATAATGTCGTGAAGAAGAGAGAGTATTTTTGCTTTCAATTCATCCGACAACTCTCGACTTCATAATGTGTCCCAAACTAAATTTTCTTTAAATAAATGACAGGAGAATCTGTTGTAAACTTTTCAGAGCTAGTAAAGCTGTTCCTATTTCAATAATATTAAGCCATTTAAATAGTGTGATTTTAAATGCATCATCAACTCACCAGAACGTGTGGTTTGACAAATCGAGGTGTTCTTGATTTGAATGGTGCTGTCGCAATCAAACATTTGTTAACTTCTGATGTTTTGTAACTGTCGTATTGGCCAGGCGCTGGTCCTTCTTTCTGTTAGAAAATAGTTAGAACGAGGAATAAAATATTTTTCCTGACGTGAACAAAACGTGACTAAAATGTCAAGCATGGCTTTGGCTCTACCGTTTTGAAGGATTGTAAAAATAAAGTTAATAATCCCAACACGTGATCCTTCCGATTAAGACCACGAAATCTAACGTTATTTTATAATAAAATCCTAGCCGAAATGGGACAATAAGGTATAATAATAAAAATAGGATAATAATATTATCCCTTTTAATTTTCAGCAACTTGATTGCAAAATAAACATATATCCTTATTGCCAGAAAATAAATCCACATCTTACAACTATTCTGACATACCTATTCCAAAATAAATATGCATCAACATATTCTGAACAAAAACTTCAACTTACTGGTGTGAAGTATATAGTTGGAAACCTCCGACTCTGTGATTTGAAAACAGGATGTCTGAAAAAATACACATGTAACAAAAAATCAATAAATAGCTTTTAAGAGAATCAATAGATATAAAAGTGGCTAGTGCCGCATCTATTCAATTAAACTAAATTTTATTCATAATGCATATATTAATTATTACAATATATATGGAAAAAGCATACAAAATATACGAAATAGAAAAAGAGAAGCCTAACTAGGCAGGGCCTCGAACTAATATTTATAATAAAACGTAAAGGTAATTCAACAGTAAAAATTTAACAGCAAACATAAAAATTTATAATGTAAAACAACATAAAATTATAACAGTAACAATTTGAATAAATTTATGCATGGTTCATAGAAGTTTAATATCATAAAGATTAGTTTTTTTATATGAAAATGAATCGTTAAAAGCTTATAATCAATATTTCGAAATGAGTTTCTGTTTAAGTACAGAAAAACTTTTTAAATTATTATTACTTTGCAATTTTTCATCAGGTTTATTCCATAATTATGATGCTTCATTAAGTAGCATTTTGTCTCCCCCATTGTTTTGTAGACTTATGGGTGTTTGCTCTGTATTGTTTGATGGTTGTGTTTTTGTGTGTTTGTTTTGAAATAGTCTTTTAAGAATACTGGGAGATTTTCATTCTGATGATGTACTTTATAAATTATTTTTAAAACAACAAAGACATGAAGATCCTCTATCTTAAGAATATTGGATCCTTTATGCAAACAGTTTGTTGAGAAGTTACGATTCTTAAATAGCAATACCTTGAGAATTCTATTTTGTAAATTTTTAAGGGTTTTCGTGTAGTGTTTAGGAGCAACACTGTATGCTTATATTGCGTAACTAATTCTTGAATATACAAGGAGTTATACAGAGTTAGTAGGCATTGTTTAGATATGCAATATCTAAGCTTGTAAAATATAGAATAAAACTTTATTTTTCTTTTTTAACTTTCTCAGTATGTTTTCTCCAAGTAAGTTTAGAGCCAATTATGGCGCCCAGGTATTTTAAGTGCTGAGCTCCTGTTTAACTTTAACGGAAGTGTATTGGACACGGTTTCTGAAGTAGCTATTAAACTATTCATGTACTTTTACCTCTGAAACCGTAGTTGTACAGCTTGTGAAGTAGAATAGATAATCAATTGTGTGAAAGGCTTTTGAAAGGCCAAGGAAGACTCCTATGCAACTAAAAGTGCATGAATTGCAGAGTATCCTTTTCGAAATCTAAATTTTTACAGTATTTTGTGTTTCTTAATGAAGGATAGCAATCTCTTTCCTATGAGAAGCTCTAAGAGGCTCTTTACCTGTGAAATCTTAACATGTTGTTGAAATCTTAGCACAGGATAAGATTATTGATAATTCTCATGTAAACAGAAACAAATTTCAACAGCGGGTGAGCTGAAATCTGAGCATTGCCTTCTGAAATATTAGCAGGCTGTTTTTGGTGTGATTTGCAATTTTTTTAAATCGCATTCATATCGTGTGACTTAATTTCAGCCCGTGTTGAGATTTCCTATAAACGCAAAGCATCCATGAAATTTTGATTAGTTTACAGATTTAGGATTCACTTTTAGGTCTGGCCATTCAAGAAAAGATATTGCTGTTGTTGACTGCAGTTTCTCCTTGATTTAACAAAAAATTGCTCCCTAATAAAAAAATGTTTTCATCTAGTTTGTGTTACTGTATATTACATTAAATTAAAATGAAGAAATATTTCCTGCTTATGGTAACAGGTTGGCCTTGTGGTCTTTCTGAAACCTTTCCCCCACAATAGTGTTTTACAGAGGCAGCCAAAATCATTTTGGTAGTTTTTGTTTGTTTGAATATATGTGTTACATATGTTACATTATTATTTTAAAAACAATACACTGTAAGTTGCCTCTTCTAAATTTTATATCATTTAAAACTAACTGGTGATGTTACAGTAGCTGGTGAAGATACAGGTATAAAACTAACTGGTGAAGATACAGTATGAATTTGAAAATGTTTGTCACAAAATACCAATATTACCTGACTGAAATCTTTTCAACGATTTGGTGTCCAGGATCATAAGTTGTTGGACCAACTTGACTATTTTGTATTACCTGTAAAATTGTAAAATTAACAATGTACAGAAAATAACTATTAACAACAATACACAATGCTGGATTGCTTCAAAAAATAGATAATATTTGATGGACTATGATAAACGCCAATTATGATGATTAAAGTTTAAATCTAAGTCAGATGGGACTAATTTAGAAAAAATTATTTTTTTGAATTTTTTCTATGCTTGTGCTTGTGTTATAAACAATTTTCCCGAAATTTTCAATCTCACATTTAAGTGTGGGAACATTGATTTCATACTTTGAAAGTAAATTAAAAGCCCTTATGCACATGTCATTCACTTGCAGGGGGAGAGGGGTCCCACCAGGGTAGTCAATGAATTTTGGTTTGTTTGCTGCCTCACTCCCTGGGGATATTAACATGTTTAAATTTTGTATGGGATTCAATTTTTATAAGGTATTCAATTTTTTTTTGTGTATGATTCGATTTTCTACGGTCTTATATCTGCTTTGTTCCTAGAAAGAGATTGTTTATCCATACCAAGGTTTGGTCAAGTTATCAAGGCCCCTAAGTTGTCTAACATTAACAAGATCTCTTTTACAGAGGGAAATAATCATATTTGTTGATATATTCAACCCCATCATTGGGGGAATTATGCTTCATACTGGCTCCTGGTGTAGTAAGTTGCTTTTTTGCTCATTAAAGTCCCAATTATCCCTGGGGTTGTAATTTTCCGTCCGAGGCAGGAAAATTGCATGTGCATAATTAAACTGTGAAAACAGACACATGAAGACTGATCTGAAAGTCTTTGATTCCCAGGCAAGGTTTAGAAAAGCTTTAGAAATTTTATCAATGTTTTTGAGCTTCTGAGAGATTGAAACCATTTTGAAAATTGATTATAACAAAAGCACAAGCCTCAACAAAAGGACAAGCCTGTGTAAAATTCTTCACATCCATTATAAGAAGAATCTGTGAAGGAAACATTGCAAGGTCAAAATATAAATTATCTAATGAAAGCTTGCTACTCACTTTATCTTTCATACCAATGACCACAGCTGTTTTATCGTCCCTACTAACTGAAATGAAATTGTATGTCATCTTTTTCCTTTTCAGGTTGTCCACTAAATTGTTAGGTTTCTCATATAGCCCAGGCATCAAATGTGTCCCTTTTAATGAAGGATCTGCATTTCTCTTTCTTCCTTCACTTTTGAAACCATATGATTTTGAAATTGGTTCTGCATTTAACTCATCTATAAATGTTCTAACTTCATAAGTTCCAGGAACTGGTGTGTTCTGTAAAAAATGCCCCAACCATAAAAAGGATGCTACATACTAGCTTCATTTTGTAAGTTTTACTAAAATAAACAAGGACCAGGTCAAAATTTATTTTGTATAGGGGGGCAATACAGGAATACTTGAATATTCACTGCAAGGATTTACAATACTGACCTTTATAGTTCTTCTCCACCACCACTCCCTTGCAGAGGCAAGGTCAATCTTCTGTTCCTGTAAATATTAGTAAATAAAAAATGAAAATGGAAATAAGAATAAAGATTTGGATGGCACTGGATGGAGAAACATAACTAACGTAAAACATATTATTTGTTTTCACTACTATGTCACATCACATATTGATGAAAATCCCCGGAAATGTAGTCTAACCAGCGATAATTTATGAATGGGCCTTATCTATAAAGAAATTCGTTCATCTTTTGCTTGTTGTTCTCGCTCCAATTCAATTGGCCTACTAAAATGCGGCACCAAAACTCGTTCAACTTTAAATCAAGAAATTCCAATATGAGAAGCAAATTGCCATACCTTTTGATAATTGCGCTCTGGTGAAGCGATTGCTGATGATTTTCCTTTTGATTTTATACCAACAGGAGACGACATTTTCACAGCTGAATATGAACTTTTCTTACTTTTCTCTGGTAAAATTTTTTCTGTTCTGAATTCATGGGAAGCCTCGTTTCAGAAAGTAAACAAAACAGATAAATAGTTACCATAGAAACTCTTTTATCAGCCCGTTTGAGAGTTGCCCAGAACCAACCAAGCGCGGAAGAGCATAGCCTGAGATCAGGCTCTCCGTCCGAAAAAAAAATCAAAAATAAATATCTGAGGTCGGTAAGGTGAAAAAAATTATTTCTTGGCAACAATTACTAAAACCCACTGTCGTGCAAACAAAACAAGAACACGAGCTGAATTTCAATAGAGAGACAACAGATGTTTCCTTGGTTCAACAAATAGATGGGCCGTGTCTGTTCAGCAGAGACGAAGGAAGCATTTGAATAGTATAGGGGGGGGGGCACGAGGTTTGAAGGGCACTTTGACCACACCCAGTTCTTTTATGACAACACCCTAAACACCACTCCCCCATTTCTGCTTGTAGGGATGATCTTTACATGAGCATACGGTTAAATCAAACATTGCAACCTATTATTTGAA
>JAYJMH010029400.1:0-17391 GCA_036873815.1 Phacellophora camtschatica
CAACATTGGAAAAGGCACTTTCTTGTAACAATTTTTTTCAAAATTGTAACAATGCGATTTTTTATTAATCTTCGAGACAAAGGGCCCTTTAATCTATTTTTTGGGACTGAAAGGGGCTCTTTAAAATAAATTCGTGATTATAGAAGGGCACATTTCAATTCTATCGGAGTAAAAAAAGGGCACCTGAAAAAAGGATACATTTTTCAATTCTGAGGGCACTTTTTCCATGTTTGCAAAAAAGTGAGGGGGCACGTGCCCCTAGTGCCCCCCCGGTTCCTACGTCTCTAACATGGGCACACACAATTACCGCGACAGCAGGCTGCTCGTATAATTCATTACTCTCCTGCAGTTCTTGTTCTTGCAATTCTCAAAGCTTTTTCGGGTATTAAAATTATTTATAAATTTTGATCCCTTTTTGATAAATTGAGGATGAAGTTCACTTTTTGGTTACACGTCCAGCATACAGTATACTAACATAAGGTCTATCAGTAGCTCTAGCAAATGCTGAATGCCTACTAGACTTGCCCAAGTCTATTTCATGCCAAGTCACAAATTTTTATTTTGCACTCAATATATAAAGGCAATGCCATATCGAGGGAATTGCCTCGATATATTGAGTGCGAAATAAAAATTTGAGATTTGGTTTCGAAATAGACTTTAGACGGGAAAGTCTAAATGCCTACCAGGGGGCCCCACCCCATAGGGGTTACGATTCACGCATTCACGCATTCACGCACAATATTTTAGCGTTTCACGTATTCACGCACGAATTTACGGATTTCATTCACGAATTTACGCACAGCCGAACCCCTTTTCACGGCATAACGCAAGTAAAACTCTAATATCACGCTTCACGCAAGAATCTGGATTCACGAAATCACGCATGAAAAATGGTTGTTTCACGATTTCACACATGAAATTGTGGTCAATAACGTATCACGCAAAAATATGGGCGGCCCCAAGTGTGTTTCCCGCCGAAAAGCTGATGATCCCCAACCAAGAAAAGCATAGAATGAATGAAAAAGAGGGAAGCTTTTCCCCGGTCACTTTCTACAATGCCACTACAGGGCTTTAAAAAGTGAGCGACCTCTGATAGGAGGTATTTGTTTTCTCTGGGACCCTCGTAGATCCACTTTTCTAAATCATGAGAATTCCCTAACACCAAAATAAAACGATTCAATTAGAGTAAAGTACTTGTGCTAAAGCCTTGTAATTTGCAATCATTTTATCACAAAGAGCAATCATTGATTCAATCGAAGTTTTATTTAATGTTTTTTAGAGGCTGACAGTTTTGTTTATTTGTTTGTTCGTTTGTTTGTTTGTTTGTTTGTTTGATGTTTGTTTGAAGAAACCCGCATAAAAGAACCTTACAAGAAACTAAAAAAACCATCGGGCTGAAATTACTTTTTGACATAATAAAACTTTATGAAAAAATAGAAAGTTTATGAAAATATTTGTCGATGTTACGAGTGTCAAATGTTAATAGTTATTTGGTTTACTCTCATTTACTCTTTTTTTTCCTTTATTTCCCAGCCATGTTTTCTTAGGGTTTTAAATAACAAAGGAGAACTTTTTGAAACAAAAGATTGCGGCTTCAAAAATGACAATTCGATTTGTCACTGCAAAGAATCGATTTCACACCTTCAACGCAGCCAAGCAAGTCATAACAAACAAAACGACAAAGTTTTGCTTTGTTTGCTTGTTTTAATTTGTTTTGATTTGATTAAGTACACTCAAGAGGGAGGAAATCTATTCTTTTAAATCACAAATCGTATTGTTATGTTCAGGATCGTCGTGGCCGGGTGGCCAGAGGGTGGCACCCTGAAATTTTTAATTCGTTGGAAAATCGGATAAATTCAGCGTTTGTTGGAACATTTTTATCGTAAAGCAATGATTTCTAGCGTGGAAAGCAGTATGACGGAAATTTCAACCTGTGCAGATGGTCCCACGACGTCATATGCTCGCAACCGCAATCTGTACAAAATTTCCCCTTACTGTGTCAAATAAGAACCTTTGCCATGCTGGTATACCCAAAAAAACTATTTTATGCAGGTTCGTTTAAGCGGCTGTATTTGGCTATTAATTTCCGGAAATTCTTATTTCATTTTTTCTGTTGTCTGAGCCATAAAGAATTATTTTGCAGCGCTGTTAATCATTTTTCCGTTTATTTAGTTTATAGTTTATCGAGTTTTTATTATTTCCAAATTGTATTTCTTTATTTTTATGGATTTAATTCCTTTTTACAAATAAACTCTACTTTTTGCACATCATCCCAGGAAACACGGCAAAGAAACAGACTGAGTGTGACAGATGTTCTTCCGCCGATTCGAACACCAAGTCCGCCTTGTTCGCCAAAAATTCCACCAAATGTCGTTTCGCAGATATTTAACAGGACTGCAATGGTCAGAAAGGAAACAAATAGCTGGCTGCTCGATCCCACTCAAAGTCTGACAGCTCTTCAGAAGAATTACGTCATAGCAATTTCTGGAATGGGATTTCCAAATGCAAGAACTGCTAGAACGGTAGAGAGGCTGAATGAAAATCAAAAAGAGGTGAGTATATCGTTGGCACATACATACATACATAGAGGTTAGAGCATATTTTGACGATTTTTCTATCTGTTAATTTTGGCGGAATAAATTATTTTCGAAAATTCCCGATCTCACCAGAGCTCGAAAGGATCGAAAAATCTTGAACAAATAAAACTCTATTTTGTCTGGCTTGTTGGGAATTGAACCTTGAAAGATTTTTAAATTTTGAAAATTTTTATTCGGGAATATGCAAAATTTAGACACGATCGCAAACCACTGTTTTCACGATAATTTTTTACATTGGAGGACAACAATTTGACATTTCCCTGCTTCATATAATTTCATGGGCTACTGGATTCCTGGTTGTGATTTATTTACCAGTAATATGCCCTAAATGTTTAATGAGTTCCTTCTGGTTGAAATGTTTAACTGGTTACGTGCCCTAGAGATTTTATGTGCTACAAATTTAATGGGCTGGATTTTCAACTATTTTAATAACAGCCCAAATGAGCACTTTCTTCGTGTTTTTCATGTTTTTAATGAATAATTTGAGATCACACTAATTTCATTCTAATTTACAGGTGTTTTAAATGATGATTTATGGTCCATTCGCTTGAAAATTAATTTTTATTGCTCAATTTTAATAAATTTTTATTGCTCCCAGTTTAACTGAATTCAAGACTCATGGTTGTTGTTTAGCACCTTCGAAGATAAATTGTCATTCTGGGAAAGAGCGGCGTGGCCAGCCCTGAAAAATTGGGAGGGGGAAGAGGGCATATTTGGGGTGCAAAATGCATTTATTTTTACAGTGGGGGGCAATACAGCTTATTTTGTCCTTAAAAGGCAAAATTAGTTACCATTTTTTATTTCAGAAATTTATTTTCATCTTCATCATTCATTTTCTTTTTGGATTAACTTAGATTTGTGTGATTAAAATATATCTTGATTTCTCCCGCCTTTTTTGAATTTTAGATCATTGATTTTTTGGTAAAAGTTCAACAAATCAGTGACATGAATTATGATGCAGACGACGTCGAAATGGCATTAATTAACAACAAAACTGAGACAGAATTAGAACCTGTACGTTAATTTTTCCTTACCATTTTTTACTTTACAATTCTGCTTTACTTTACCAATTTAAACCTCTCAAATTAATTTATTCTAGCATTAGATATTGCTAGTTATTAGTGGCTGCTGTTTTTACTTCCAAGAAGAAAAGCTGCACTTGAAATGAATTCATGGCTGCTAAAACTCATTACATGACAATTTCCTCTACAGACTTATATTCTAAAGCGAGTGCAAAAACTTATCATATGCTTGAACTTATCATATGCCTTCCGTTTGGTTTTTAAAAATACACACTTGTTTAATCAATTCTTTTTTCACTATTGACAGATTCTGAGCTATTTGAATTTGGTGGGCAAATGGAAAGAAGTTGGGTTTCCGATTCAAAAAATTCACGATGCATTGAAAAACACTGATAGAGAAAATGAAGCTGTTTTGGAATATTTAACTAGATGAGGTATTTCAAATAATAACACCATTAATTTTTGGCCACGCTATTGTAGCAATTTCATTTGATATTAAACTGTAGATTTGCTCTTAAGTGGATTACTACAGTAAAACTTCGCAACCGAGAACATGCAAATTAAGAACCAGCCAGACTGTAATCAAATTACAATTTTTTTTAAAATTTACTTTTCCAGACCATGTCTAGACTTACCCCAAGTCTATTTCATGCCAAATCACAAATTTTTATTTCGCAAGTACTTTTCGTATGAAAGTACTCGGCGAAATTGAGTACTTTCATATCATTCCCTCGATATGGCATTTCCTCGATATATTGAGTACGAAACATAAATTTGTGATTTGGCACGAAGTAGACTTGGGCACGTCTACTGCTTGGAGGATGGCCGAAGAAAAGAAAGAAAACCGACATGCCACACCTTAACCACGCCTATGTTCGATTGTTTAATCGGGAAGGTTTCTAAAGATCAAACTCTACGCTCGGAAGAAGGTTGATCATTTTTCTGAACTCTGGCAACATTTCCACAGGTAGCAGCTCTAAAGCTTTAAAATGAGTACATAGTGCACACTTAATGCTCAAAAGTGATATTCTTTTTGTTGGGTTTTACTGCATTTTAAAAGAAGGGCGTAAAAAATCCTATCCCTTTCGCATCCGGGTTTATTTCCAATAGCAGGAACATCCTAGTTACATTTTTATTATGTTGCTTTGCAAGTGCTTTTAAGAACATTTACCCTAAAATTGTCACCATAAATTTCTGAAAAATCGTGTAATTTTGAAGTTAAACTGGAAAAAAAAAATTTTAGAAGTCAACGGGAGTTTAAATAATGTAGTTTCTGCACATTGGGGGTAGACTAACCCCCTTCATTTTAGCATTTTCAAATCTTCTATGCTCCAAAATTAAGAACCTAATGTTGGACTTACGTAAGGTTCTCATATGAGAGTTTTTACCGTACGAGTTTTGGGTATACGACAGAACAACAGAAATGATGTTATCTATTTTCAACAATTGCAGAAAAATTGAGCAAGTAAATTCTTTAAATGGGAGGTACTACCTGCTTGTGTATGTGACATATGTGATATATGGCATTGGCGTGACACTAAATCTAAAAAAAGCATTCAACAAAATTTTCCTCATTTTCTGTCAACTTCCTGCAGTCAGCGGCCATAGAACTTCCTACAGTCAGTGGCCATAGAACTTCCTGCAGTCAGTGGCCATGTTTTCGTGCCCATGATAATACCCTGCACAGGGTTAAGTGAAGACGATTGGCCAAAGCTTTTCTGCGCATTAAAAAAGATCTACAAACCTTTTTTTAACCCAAGAAATTTTCATCAAAAATGAGTACTCGAGGTTTGTAAAAATTAAAAAGACGGGGATTAGGTTAGATTTGAATAGACGGGAAATAAATTGAATTATTTCCCTAACATATGAAGCAGTATTCAATAGCCAAATTGCTGGTGTATAAAATTGCTTACAATTTTGTTGACGTTGTTAGAATTAGTACTTTTTCAGCTTCATCTGCTTTTCGCAGACTTCCTCTGAGGCTAGAAGGTGTCGGAGACTTCCGAGATATTTTCGCTTTCAGTAGCATTTTTTAACATCATCGAAGGTGCGTAATTCGAGTTTCGAACGCCCTTGACTGCATTTCTAGAAGCTCTGCCGTTTTCAGAATTCACGTTATTTTGGCTCCTTGTTTTCAAACTCTCCAAAGTCTTTGAATTTCAGAATTCAGAAGATTTTAAAAATTCAAAATAATGCGCCTTAATAAATTCATAACCCAAACTGAGTACTGAAATGACCTTGCTACTAAGAAACGTTAATCAAGTCTGAGTCTCATTAAAATGGATGTACTTAAAATGTTAATACGTATAATTTATCAATATCAATTTATAGAATAAAATTTCAAAAATGTCAGTTCTCAACATGCGACTTTGTGATTTTTCGTGAGCCGTGTTGTCCTGTTATACCCTGAGTGTTACTTTTATAAATTTATTAAAAAAACGTAGCCTACATTTCTGGAAATATTTTGCACATCTTCAACTTTGGAAAAACATTACGCTCTGAACTAAGATGATTCGTCAAAGAAGCTCCGAACGAGAATTAAAATATACAGTATAGATTTTATTAATAATATTTAAAAATATTACTATTTAAAATAGTTTAAAATAAATACGATACCACTGTTAATAATTACTTAGAAAATGCTCTTAGACATGAGAAATGCTCTTAGACATGATAAATGCGGAAGTATTATTTTGATTTCGGTGCAATTTTTTGAAGTATAACTAATTTAGTTCAACTTCCGCTTCATCTACGATAGCGGAGTCTGGAAACTGATGACATACACCCCGAGGAGCATCCCAATTTCATTTTACTGAGTTCGACACTAGACTTGCTCCCCTTACTACAATCGTTGAAGTTGTCGTTATCGCTCTAAACGTACGACTCATAGTTTTTAAATCAAAAACTAGCATTTTTGACAAGCCTAGTTCTCATAAAAACGAAGCCTAAATCGCCGACTGAACTTAAGTGCAATTGCAAAAAGGCCAAGCAAAAATTGTCTTGTGGTCCGCAAAATCTGAACATTGAGCCTCGATCTTACAGTAATGAAAATAATTTAATCACAGACGATAAAATTGTCATGTGACAACAATGCAGTTCTGTAATCGGAGCCACCAGAGGTTTTGGCAGCCGGCTGAAAAAGGCCAGATTTTTATCTGAAAAGGGCAAAATGCCACTAGACTAGTTCGGTGTTCGGTACAAAAGCCGAGATACAGAAATCACATGAAAATAATGTGTTCGGTACAAAAGTCGAGATACGGAAATACAAAAGTCGAGATACAAAAACCACATGAAAATAATGTGTTCGTCTCGTCCGAATTTGAAATAGTCTTGAGTTAGATACCTAAACCTCTTGATTTGGAAACATATCAATTTTTTCAGGACCAGAATTGATGCATACTATTAGGAGAATGTAAACTGCAATAAACAATGTTATTGATCATAAAATGCCACGTATCATTCTAATTGATAAACATTTCACATAAAAAGGAAAGATAAGTAGAGAGGTAAGACTGGAAAACTGCATCATTTTAGTTATTGTAAGATTGTAATATTTTGATATTAGAAATTGACCTTGGCCTACCTTTGCTAACTAACGCAGGCTAACCTTTGCCTGTAAGATCGTAATATTTTGATATTAGAAATTGACCTTGGCCTACCTTTGCTAACTAACGCAGGCTAACCTTTGCCTGTAGGAGGGGGGAAACATTTATGATTTCTAGGAATCTGCATGCCGGAACATATATGGATTGCGTGGTACGGAATGTTCCTCGTGATGAAATCTGAGGAAACATCTATACAATAACAAGTTGTCACACATTTTCTTGCTGCATGGGGGCTGCACGGGGGGTTTTCGAATGTGTTCGTTCGTGTAATGAATACCTATTTAAAAAATTTCTCCTAACATGTAAAGTTTTGTGGTGAGTTTGTGAATGTGGAAACGCCATGGGCAACTCATTGGGCAACTGCTGGTGATGAGGCATGTATTGTGGTCAGGATGAGAAATCGATTTCCTAAGTTAAAAAATAAGATACAAAAAGATTTCCTCAGATTTACTTTCAGAAAGAAATGTAGACAACACACACAGGAACTGCGCAAATAAAAATTGGCGAAAACAGGATACTCTTGTCATAAAACATTTACTTTCAACCTCATGTTTCTCATTTTCCGACAGGTTTTATTGTATTTTTGAAAATTACAAGCATTTCGCATTTTGTAACAGTAAACAGCAGTAAAGTTCTTTTAAAATCCCACGAATAAAAATAAAGGATGTCCTTTCATTTTATAAACAAACTTCACAGCCGTGTTTGATTAAGATGTTCTGATGTCATAGTTTTTTGTGATGTCATGGTTGAGCCTTTATTTATTTTACAGATTCTTGGGTGGGCGGAGCTAGAAATTTTTATTGGAGGGGGTTTCAAGACGCATATTTGCCGATAAAAAGGCGTGACAAGAGGGTGTGGCGGGTATTTTTAAATGTGGTTTTGCTTGGCGCAAAGCGCGAGAAATCTTTAGGATCAAAACCTCTTTTTTACTTTCAAACGACCATTTGTTGTTGTTTCTGAAGAGATATCACATGAAAACGCTTTAATATGAAATTTGTTTCAAAATAATAATTCATTAAAAAAAATTTATGTAGACAATAAAACAAAACTATATCGTTATTTGCTGACGACGGCTCAAATATTGGGGGTGCCCCTTCTCCAATTACTTTTTGGATATGGGAAAATGATGTCTGGATTTTTAATATTTGGGGTAGTTTCAAGGGGCTGATGTACTGGTAATAGCAACAAGCCATGTGAATAAATAAAAAATAAAATGAAAAAATGATGCTGAAGAAAACTTCTTCTCGCCTCGAGAGATTGAAAAATGATACTGAAGTGAACTTTCTCTCGCCTATAGGTACATTGCATGCAAAAGACATGCAAGTCAAGTAGTCATGCAAGTTGGGCCTTTTTAGAGACAGTTTTTTTTTGTACCAGGGAGGAGTCGGTCAAACGTTTTTAATCCTGTCAGATAATTTTTGGCCCCCACAAATCAAATCATCCAATAAAAGAATACTGTAGTGACAGTAGATAGTTTGTTTGAGGAACGATTGAAGCTCATATTTATTTTACCTGTGTTATTACTGTTGGCTACATGTGTGAGCTTTGTCAATTTAGCAAATACAGGGGTATCTTTATGGGGTCTGATAAGGTCTATTCTTGGGTTTTTGAAAAAGCTGCGTCTGACACCCCTTCCCATTTACCAATAGGGAGTCGCCCCTGGGAAATAAGCAAGTTCGAGATGACAGATGGAAGAAAGAGTATATCTTAAAACGAAAAAAAACTTTAAATTAAAAGTATTCAAAACATACATTGTGTATGATACCAAAATAATTTTTAAATAACATAATTTTTTCTATATGTTTTAATTTATATAATAATACAACACATTAGCATGGGAGAATTTCCATTTTGATTTGAGATCAGCCAGTCACAGTACAAAATCATTATCACATGGTCGTAAATGCTGTGGCTTGATTGGCTTTTTTCAAAATGTGAATAAATCAACTGGCAAATGCAAAATTCCCCTTTGCTCATCACATACAATTCACATGCTCTATAATATGCATGAACAATAACATAATTTATGGAGTAACAAAGTATAATTTAAACATGCAAAAATGAAAATGAATTACATAAATAATTATAGGCAGTTTACCACACAAAATTAATATACATGAAAACATCTTGCTTAAAAAATAAATAACATCTCAATTAATATTGTTGACAGATTTTACCTTAAAACAGTGAAATAGCTACGTCATATAATTAATAACATATTAGTTAATTAGTTGGTAAATTAGTTTATAAGTACATCCAATGACAGACAGGTGGCCCCAAAAAGTAAATGAGAATTGGAAATATGATGTTTTGTTTGGTTTAGCATAAACCTTTATGGTTCTTCCAAGGGTGAAATAATTTATCTGTTATGACTCATCATCAAATTGGCCAGAGTAAACAACTGCTCTTAAGGGTTGGCAGCAATTTTTTTTTACAAAGATTCCGTGTTTGATTTACAAATTCTTAGCAATGAGTTAAAAAACAGAATCCCTTGCAGCCATCCAGTGCAATTCTCTTTTACATTTTTAAAATACTGTAGCTTTAAAAGTTTATTTTTCAAACAATAATTCCTTATTATGCTATTTTCTTTTTGAGTAACTAATATCATAATTATCCCTGAGACTCTTAAGATTAATGCCATATTTCCAATGATCACAGAAAAATAACTTTTCTAAAATTCACATCAAATTTGTTAACACTTTGTATTTTGTGTGGTACCTTCTAAAAAGTTTCCGCATTAGAAACTAATGCCCATAATAACATAAAATGGAAAATAAAAATACTGTTTTTTGACATCTATCAATCATCTTCAAAAGAATTTGCATTGTTCCTCTTGGACTTAGTAAAACAATCAAAGCTGGTCCATTCCAACAGCAAAACTGAGTCAAATCAAATAATAATTTAAAAGTCACAGTTTTTCCTTTGTGATTTAAGGGTGATTTGATTGACAGTTTTTTCTAGCATACACAGTAAGTCTGCAGCATATCTTCTTTAATTTCCTTACAATTTACACTGCATTGGACATAGGACTGATGCTAAGTGAATGCTGACTGCCAGAATGTACTGAATCGAGGTCATCTCCAATTTGTCGTAATGATTTGCCAATTTCCCTAACATTTTTGAACCAACGAACAAAAGAGTTTCTTCTTTTAGTTTTATGTCCCATTGACTGAGATCTTTTTACTTTTCCCGACTTTTGATCAGGTTTGCTTTCTGTGTCAGCCACACTAAAATCATTGAAGGAGGCTGAACGAGGACGCATTTGTTCTTTCTCTGGACCATCTTCTGCACTTGTGCTTGCAACACTGATTGCGGTAGGAGATGTTGGTCTTTTGCTTTTTCTGGATTTTCTGTGGTGTCTCCAAAATAACATCTGAAATGCAAAATTTACTTTTACAAATGAAAATTTAGTTATATTATTCTCCACTTCCCAACTCTCAGTGTTTCCTTTAATTGAAAAAAATGCAAACAAGGGAGATGGGTATCTGAATCATTATTTCTGGGTGCACCAAAATGCTATTTTTGGCTGCCTTTTTCCAACTGTTGAAAATATAATAAATGAGTCACAATTTTATGTCCACTCAGGTATCCACTCCCATTCCAGAATACTTTACAGAAATATGTTCTGAATGTTTAAAAATAGCATTTGAGATAAAAATAAAATATTGTGTAATGCAAACAGGAAATGGGAAACTTGCACCACTGTTTTTGATTAACACCACCCCTCGGGCCTCCCTCTTCCTCTTCATAGAAACATTCTGGAAATTTTGAGAGATGTTGCCTAGAATTTGAGAATTTCGAAAAATTGGCAAAGACAACTTCCAAATAAACTATGAAACAATGAGATATTTGACCTTGCCTTTACAAGACTACCTTTGCATCCACCTGTTTGTTGTTACGTTACCACGACGCCAAAAAGTATAAAACAAAATCAACAAATGCGTGACGAAAGTAAAGTTTCTGGAAAATATTCACAACAGGTGTCCAAACGTAAATTTTCTGTGTCCCGAAAATCCACGCGCAATTTAACATACAATGGCCTACAAATTTAAACTTCAGCAAATACTGTCTGGCTGCCAGACTGAACATTTTACTGTCAACCAAGACAAGAATGCCCACGCAGCAAGGCAAAAAGCTCTTATAGGCCAACATCTTTGCTTGCCCTTCGGGCAACAATGAAGTTCGGGCAACAATGAAGTTCGGGCAACAATGAAGTTCGACAAACAAGCCGATTTGAGTTGTGATTCACTAATATTCATTAAAACACCAAATTTGCTTTAAAATTATTAAATATGATAGAAAAAGCTAGATAGTATTTAGTAATATTATATATTATATTACATAGTACAATATTAAGAGAATTGCAAATTTTATCCAAGAAAAATCATGGCGACATGAGAAAACGAGAGACGCCTTTTTGTTCTTCTCGCTTCAATCAACCTGGCAACATCGTCTCCTCTGCCGCGGAAGTAAAATCTTTTCTGAAAATAAATACAGTTGATGAAGTGTTACAAAAAATATACATAGCCAAAATAAAATGATTCAAGTAAATGTACCACGCGAACTCGTGAAGCTCCCTGTGCTGTACTCACCTTTGAAAATTTCATTTTGTAGAAGATTGAGAAATCTCTTCTTTCTATATTTTTACTTTTTCCTGTTTTCCTTTTGCTTCTTCTTGACAACGGAGTTGTTTTCACTGACTAATCAACCAAAGTTTTAACTTCTCTTCTTTTTCTTGTGCAATTATATATTGACAATTTCCTAAGCCTTCAAGTTCCTGGATTAAAACTCCCTTCTGCCTGCACGTAAGTTTCGAATTGTCATAAAGCTGCTCGTTTGGCAAGTAATAAAATACAATCTAAGGTATTTGTCAGTTCTGATTGTGAAGATTTCAACTCAGATCTTGCTGGTAACAACGCGATGACGCAAGTTCTATTGTCTTATTTCGGTTCAATGAGTTGACGTCATTTCACCTGTACGAGGCTCTTACGTTCTGAGAAAAAAGGAAATTAAGTGGAAAGTCATGAAAAACATCTGGCTTTTGATTTTCAAAGAAAGGATCAGGAAAGTTCTTCAAAAACCACATTTTCCTTGTATTAATAATGAGATTTAAAGCTTTATGGTGACTAAAGAATAAATGTAACTTCGACCAAAAGATCAAGCCACAATAATACAACATCTTTCAATGAACATAACAAAAATGTAATTTTTCCTTGAAAAAAGAGTGCAATGAAATAATTCAGGTTACCCTTTCTTTGCATTTGTACCATGGATTGAAAGCCTACACAAAAATACATTTATCAATTTTAACAACAGTGACAAAAGCTCATCGTCACTGTTATTAGACTGTACTGCTTTTATTATACCGCAGAGAGTAAAAAAAATGTAACGTTGCAATTCTATGAATAAAATTTCGTTATTTATACTGATATATATGAAAACACTGAAAAACGTTGATCGAATTTTTAAAACTTTAGAGCCCATGGCCAAAGAGAGATTCCCGCGGCCATGTCCACGAATCAAAAACTCTTTCAGAGCTGAATAAAGTTTTATTCACACAAATTTATTTTGACATGCACACAGATTTATTTTGACATGCACACACATTTATTTTGACATACACAAAAATTAATTTTGACATACACGTTTTTTACATGAATATCATTGTTATCCGTATAAAAGTTCTATTGTAACAACATGCAAGAAAGGAGAAATAACAACCATATAATATAAAAATAATCAAATTTGGGTGTGTGAAATTCATCTCATTTAAATCCATCTACTTGGGTTTTATGTGCAGGTTTTGACTTTTATCAATTTCGTAAAGGTCGTGCAGTTTAAGAAACCCCAAAGCCCCCATTCCTACTTCGGCTTCTAGTATCTAATGAAAAAATGTTTTCAAATTTTCTTTGAATACACCACTTTAACGTAAATGCGCCATTATGGATTTAATTAAAATTGAATACACCATTATGGATTTATTCAAAATTTTGCTCAATGAAATTCTTGACTTCAAATATCATTAACTGTTGAATTTTTACAAGAATTTAAAGTTTGAGAATTTATAAGGAATTTAACCGTGAAAAAGGCTGAAACAATTTTACGATATGTATGTATGTATTTTATGCCACAAATTAAACATTTTACAATATAATTAAAAAAAGAGGTATAAAATATTACAGGCAATGTATGATTTAATAACAAAAAATATTGCAAAAGTTAAAACAAACTAAAATCTAATACTATAAAGCAACATAAAATAGCAGCAGATAGCATTAAAAGATCGAAAGGCCTTGATTCCATAATGGTCCCCTTAGAGGTTTGTGTTGAAAGAAATGGTTTTCTTTTAGATGAAAGAAAAATGTTAATTTATATATTTAAAAGAAAAGAGAAAAAGAATTTATATTCTTTTCAAACCTATGAGTAATGATAAATGGAGGCATTGTTTTCCTTCTCTTGTATATTTAAAATAAAAATGCTTTTGATCCTGTACTTAAAAGTGTTCTTATTGCTTGTGAACTTGAGATCTGTGGATAGATTATTCCATAATTTAGGCCCAAGATATCATAAGCATTTTTGACCAGAGTTACGTTTACTTAAGAGGAGGTATAGTCTGTCTTTCGATCTTCGAGTTGAACGGCTCTGATCGGCCGGGGGCTTGAAAATTTCTGAGGAATATGTTATTGAAAAATTTGAAAATATCTACACAAATACATTGTTTAAATTGTTCTTTCGTGGGAAGCCAATTGATTTTCTGGAAATATTTTGCTTCCAAGTGTGATATGCTTTTTAAATTCAAACAAAAACGAACACATTTGTTTTTTGCTGTTTGGATTTTCTTGGATCAAAAATGCTGTTCAAAAATGGTACCACACAGCCCAAGAGTAATCAAAATGAGGCTGGATGAGGGCGTTTGATAGCAGTCTCAGAAGTTAAAAAGATTTGTTTTCAGTAGAGGAAAGCGATCCTGCCATTAATTTAAGCAAGCCTTTTTGTTGCCATTGGTTCTCCAGAATATCTTTCGTCAAGAATGCAACCGAGATATGTAACCTTGGAGTGCTGTTTGATTTGTATGTCATTTTATTAATGTTCAGTTTGTTCATGTTCTTGGTTTTGTTGCGAGTGAAAAGAATACTCTTTGTTTTTTCTTCAACAAAGTGAACACGCTTCACCTCTCCACCAATTTTCTTCTTATGAACTGAAACAAGATTTTTAAGTCTTCTATACTGTTTTAAAAAGTGCTTCCTACCACGTTCGTGTTATCTTAATTCTTGACAAACCAATAACATAGAGAATTGAAGTTTCTATTTAAGTTATCCTCTATCGCTAGTATATTTGAATCTCTAAAAATCAGGCACGAATCATCTGCATGCAGAAGTACAATGCTTGCCAAAAGTCGTTGGAACACTTAGTTAAATTGTCCAAAATTTTATTCATTTATCTTTTAAGGAACCTTCCTGCAATATTATTAAGACCCATTGCTTTAGAAGGGTCGACATTTTCCAAGAGCTTACAGACGTTTTCAGAGATAGTGGAAAGCAAGGAGAATGATTAAGGAGCGAGATTTAGAGGTTTGAAAAAATTATTTTATGTTATCTAAATTATGTGTCTTTTTACCAAATCGGATGCGAGGTTAGCAGAAAAAATTCTTAAAAATCTAGTTTCACATACAAATGTTTAGCATGGCAACTAACGACCATTTTGTGGTTCTTACACTGAAAATAATTGAAAGTTCAGGCGCAGCGCGAACTAGTGTTAATCGACATTAATTTTTATCTCGAAAACATACCTCAGCTCCCCAAAGACATTTTAGTTTTACAAAAATCTTATGCAATAACTTTGGGTAATTCGTTCGAATTGTTTTGGAGCAATGTTTACACGAGGTGGGCTTGCTCATTCAGATGAGATCTGTGAGTTCTGTACAATCGTCTATAAAATTTATCTTTGCGTTTACATGAGATGGGATCCGGGAAAGGTGGGATGAACATTTTCCAAGTAAACGCAATCAAACCAGCTGGCTCACTTACGTGGGCTGGAATTGTCATCAATGCGCGCACCAATGCTACGAAAGAAAACTTTGGCGCAATGCGTAATATTCATTGTTGATTACAATGGAAAGGATTATTTTACACAATGAAATGACAATTGAGGATTTGCTGCGCTTCAATTATGAAAACTGGCCCGTGCAGTGAGACGAATTTTCTCCATGTAAACGACAGATTTTAGCAATCACACTCAAATGAGCAAGAGTCTGGTCTACCTCATGTAAACAGGCCCTTGAGCCCTGGCCAAACGATTAGATTTTTCACTAAACTTTTTACTATACAGAAAATCTAGTAAAAGGTCTAGTTATTTGGCCACCTACTATACAAATGTATAGCGTTTATAGTCATATATAGTGAAGTTTGATCTTGATAAAAAAAGTCGAGAGTAGGGGATTAGAATTTTATTGTTCAGAGGTGTTGTCGTTTGACCAGGTGCTCTACAAATGTATAGCGTGAGCATGCGCATCAGCGTTTTTGATCGTTGTTTTTCACGCCAACTCACAGAACAAGAAATCAGAAATCAAAGCCAGGAGCAGAATAGCACCCAAGATATTTTAGCATGGATAAATCAGTTATACTACTATATCCTTTCCACTTATTTACGCTATTTTCTTTATACTTTATGTATGTATATCCTAGTTGGTATGACTTAGCTACAATATTATTGTAATATAGCTACTATACTATTTCCAACTGTAAAGAATGAATATAAAAAAATAAATAAAAAAAGCCTCAGTCCCGTCTGATCGTTCAGCCAGTTCCGAGAGCGAATCGAGTGAGAGAGCGAATTCGCTCTCGGAACTGACTGAACGATCGGACGGGACTGAGACTTTAACAAGTCAACACTAAGATTGACATTATTGAGAAATGCTGAAAAGGTTATTTCTCAAAATGCGACAACGAAACGACATGCTGTCTCATCTCAAGTACCTTCTGTTAACGGTGTGATCAACGCAAAAGGAAAACAATGATTTTCACATTGATAACCGTTATCCCATATGGTTATCGCATAAGTTTTTTACTTGGCTCTTTCGAAATAACCTTGTTAATCCTCTGTAAATAAAGTTATTTATCAATCTAACGTTAATCTAATCCTTGAACACCATTTAAAACAAAACCGTCAAACGTTTGATCATGATTCAATTCTTAGTTACAGTTTCATTAGCCACTTGCCCTTTAAAATAAAGTTCAACCTTAAATACTTTTGTATGGTTGGTGTTTTCTTCGAATATGAAATTCATTGAGAGCGAAAATAACAGATCAGAGTATTACTATGAGTTTACGGAGCAGTTCAATCTCCCTTCCATTGCTCAGATCTTCCTCCTAAATATTGGAACAATGCAAACGAATTATTTTCGCATCGCCCTTCCCTATCATTCTCCCTTCTCCCTCTCAGTTTTTGCAAGGATCCCCCAGACCCCCGAAATGGGAGATTTCGGAAATTCAGGGAAGCAATGGTATAAACAAAACCTTCCGAAGCCCCTGTACACTGCATTGATTATATTTTGTTGTACACTTTCATTTAAATTCAAATATAAATTTCAGCAATCTTGTTTTGACAGGCGCCAGCACCTGATGATATTTATCAGATGACAACTGATCCCGCAAAAGCACCAGATAAGGTTCGTTGTATGTTCTTTGTACCTCAAGGTTTATGGTTTTATACGACTGATCATAACAAGAATTATATAATTAAAGGGCTGCTGTACAGAGTGGGAAGAAAACTTAAAAAATCAGTCACACTTAATTGCTGTTAACTGCTCAAAAACTTTGTGCGAAGGAGCATTCCTCGGTCTTTGACCCTTCTATTGGAATTGGAAGTTGGATAGACTTGCTCCAAGTCTATTTCGTTACAGAAAATAAAATGTCCCTGCGGAGAAAATATACGCTGTGGAGGAGGAAATATACGTTAATGATTTCATTCAGGGTTTCATTTTCATTTTTCCTCTGCAGAGACTTTTCTTTCCTTCAACGAAATAGACTTAGAGAAAGTCAAGCGTCTAGAAAGTGATGGCTAGTCAGGGGCGCACATCATGGGGGGCGAGGGGGGCGACTCACCCCCCCAATGTTTTTCAAATTCGGTCCCAAAAAGTTCAGAATTCGGTCCCAAAATTATTTGGTC
>JAYJMH010029411.1:0-17391 GCA_036873815.1 Phacellophora camtschatica
TATTCAGTAATCTTGATTTAAGAGGTATTGTTTTTGTTTTATCTAGAGCAGTCAATTCAATTTTACAATGTGAGAAAGTCAAAAACAAAAATGTTAACTTAAACTACAAAAGTTTGTTATTTTTATTTTATATTTTGTAGCTAACGTGTTCACTGTGATTAATTTTATAATTGCAGACCTATTTTTGTTTCTAGAATGAGGGGCATGGCCGTTTTTACATGGGAAAAACAAGGTGTGGCCCCCACAAAAATTTGGCATTTTACCCCCAAGCCCCCACATTTGCTGAGCATCAGTCAAATTTTTCCCTGCATTCGCCTCTGGGAAATACCATGAAAATATGACAAAAATGAAGTGCAGTCAGTTGCCAAACATGAATAGCTCTTATCTCATAATCCCCCCCCCCCCCCCCCACAGTAGCTCTAGCCCTAGGCTCAAGACTTTACATTCTGCTTTTCAACGATCATAATGAACAACAAAAGATATTTAAATAGGTTACTTATTTCAAGCTGTTAAGTAGAGAATTCTAAATTTGAGGACCCTTGCTTAAATTTAATTTGAGTATGGAAATCTAGTGCATTTTAGCTCGTAATTTTTGATAGATAAATTCTGTGCCGACTTAATTCCGCGCTAATCCATAACAACTATAACATGTCGCCTTACCACGCATCTGTAACTTCTTTACCAGTCACTTCTCTTTTGAAAGTCGCACATGACGCAAAGACGCTCTGGCCAGGAGAAATACTGTCAAAATTGCCATTTCTTGCTGCCATTTTTGCTGTTAAAGTGGCATTTTCTGTCAATTTATCGTCGAGTACTAATGGCGATGCATTATGAGTTCCTCTGTATTTATTATGTTCATCGAGGACTGCTCTTCCAAAGTCTTTACTTCCACAACGAACCTCTATTAGAAGTAAAGGAAGTGTGACGGCAACAACAAATAATCTCAACTTTTTAGATGTTAATGTATTAATTGGCTTCATCTTCAATTAGAAAATGCAACTTTTACTTATTTTGATATGTTAATGAATAGTTGACAGCCATTAGGCCGAGATTCATCGCATTTACAATTGCAACCCGTAAAATTGATGGTTTGATCTTGTTGAGGGTATCATAGAAAGGTGAGACTCCATGAGACTTAAGATTAGTATATGCAAATCGGTTCACTGGCTACGCAGGTTATCTACCTGTTGATGATGTTGATTTGCATCTTATACCGGTTTCGTCAAAAAATGAAAGGTGGATTTGGGAGCAATGACGTTTTCACACAGTTTCCATTGTCAGCACTGATTTTGTGAATCAAAATATTTGGTAAAATGTTTAGGAAAGCAACAGCGCGCACCAACAACTAAATAAAGGAGAACAATTTCTTAGGGTTTGTCAAACACACCTGATACAATGTCTTGGTCAACAATTTTGCAACCTGCTTACCTAGGGAAGAGAATTAGAGACTTTGGTGTCCTTTGGCGGTACTCGATACAACAAAACCGCAACAAACTGCTCTTATTACTGCAATACCGCAGTGTAAATTGAAGACATTATACAAAAGGATTATTTTCCAAAAATGTATTAAATATCATCTTTTCGCAATAAGCGGCCAGGCAGGACATTATACTGAGCACACACGGCAATAAAGATCTTTTCATAATTAAAAATTTTACTTAGAAATTGCAACCCGTTTTTGATAATACAGAATACCGAGTGCAGAAATTTCGTAGAAACCGTTCACAATTGACTGTCTCGAAACTAAAACACCGCACAATTTAAAGCTGAATACCGAAGAACCGACATAAAATAATGTAAAAACCGCAATACCGCAAACTCCAAATGCTCTCCTTATACCTAGCCTGTATTCTAGTATGCTCACAAATATGTGGATTAATTACGAGTCCCTGTTTTTTCCTTTCATTTTTTGCAAGACAATAAGTCACTTTTGTCAGCATATGGTCAGGAAACAAGATTTGGATATGCGCCAACTTTTCCGCATGAGTTGAAATGAGAGGCAGTTTTTAATCGGAAATTTGAATAAATTTTTGAAAATCGAATTCGAGGTGAATTCTGCTCAGGTTTAGTTGTTCTATTGTGTTACAGGATTAGCCTGGTTTTCAAAATTGATCAAATTCCCATGTCTTGTGGGTCCTTTGGTAGATAAGAATGCCAGAATAGCCATTCCTATTAGAAATACAGGAATTCCAGAAAGGTATATTTCGAGTCACTTTTGGTCAAGGTGACTTCAAATTGGTAACAAAATGCAAGGATGTAACGCAGGGATGTAACATAGGGATGTAATGATGGGATGTAACGCAAGGGTGTAACGCAAGGATGGAGGGCCCCTTGAAAATAGACATTGATGAACGGCTACCCTCCTTAAATATTTGAAATAATAAAAATAATAATAATAAGTAATGCCGGGATGTGATGCAGGGATGTAACACAGGGATGAAATACAGGGACGTAACGCAGGGACGTAACACAGGGATGTAATACAGGGATGTAACATAGGGATGTAACGCAAGGCTGTAATGCCGGGATGTGACGCAGGGAACGTATAATAGATGTAGCAGATATATACATTTTTTTTCATATCCAATATAAAAATATAAAAGTTTACAATGACGAATTACCTAAGACACTACGATCTACTATACCACACTACAAGGACGATACCATGAAGAGCAAAATATAATGACTACCCCCTGGCATTTAACATAGGTCTAAAATACAATTTAACTAAAATATCGCATTTACACTGCTGAGAAGATCTTGTCTATTTGCATCTTAAGTATGCAGAGCAGATATATATCCACCGCTCAGGAAGAATTTTGCTCAATTAGTCACCCCTTCTACCCAAAATACGGACATCAACGAGCAAAAGTTTCCTGTGTTCAGTTTTTGTGCAGAAATTTTAAAGAAAAATGAACAGTCTAGAGTAATAAGAAATGTTTTTAACCTTTGCAAAAGATTCCTTTTCAAACCTATTCAGTAGCATTCAAAAAGCTATTAAATTGTCATAATCACGGCCTACTGAAATTTTCTAATAAATCTTATAATCATCAACTTTAAAAATATTTTTTTGCCATCGATAATACTAGATACATCTTGATAACGCATTTTCTTCTCATTTCTCGACATTAAATCTACTCATCGTCAAATCTCCATAGAATTATTTGACCGTAAGCTGCTCTCTACTCGTAAGCGCACACATTACTTGCACGTACGAAAATATCTCATTTAAAATTGATGAAGATGAATGTTTCTTGCATTTATGGAAATTATTTGCACTCAGAAAATCGAGAAACGGGATTCTAATTCTTTACCGAAAATATCTTCTTTTGCTAATTCAATTACTGTGGTGCCAACTGATGTTTTCAGGCAATGCCCATTTATGTTTTCTGCATTCGTGACCAACACACCAACGTGCAAGCAAAAAAAAACTTGGTTTTAAAGTGTTCAATATTTAAACAAGTTATCAAATCATTTGGAACAGAAAGAAAAGATTTTCAAAACAAAAGATTTTGGTTAAAAACACGATGATACGATTTGCGATACATAAAAATAGATTACACTTTTGAATGGAGCTGACCAAACCAAATTTAACAAATCCAAATACAATTGAGTTAACTTGGAAACTTCTTAACTCAAACTCCTCATTAATTCTAACTGTTTTGTTTATCCCTCGATATTCTCAAGAACTCGCTATCTCGAACGATCTTCATTACCCTTGAGAATTCAAGAGAGCAGGAGAGTTATATCTGTATATATCTCGAGAACCTTTGGTGTTGATTTAGCTTCAGTTATTTCAAAAACTCTCCTTATCTCGAGAAAGAAATCATTCCTCTTGAGACTGTATATCCCTTGAGGGCATATTGTTGATATATCTTTGGTTATCTAAAGAACTCGCTATCTCAAATGATCTTCATTGCCCTTGAGAGTTCGAGAGACCAGGAGAGTTCAACAACTGTATATATCTCGAGTACCTTTGGTATTGATTTAGCTTCAGTTATTTCAAAAACTCTCATTATCACGAGAAAACAATTTCATTCCTCTTGAGAGTTCAAGGTAGCGGCAGAGTTCAATTTTATTTCTTTGTTTATTTTCCTTTGTCTGTTTAGTCAATTTTTTTTAAATGTATGGTCTATACTTGAAAATCGCGAATTGTTTGTGTTGGTGGGGATATAGATTTGCATTTTACACAATAATTCAATAGGAAGGGTCATTTCGCCAAAATACTGTGGGTACACCAGTCACAGGCTGTTGAGTTGGTTGGCCATTCCACCACTACCGGGCTGGGTGGTTATAATCATTGGCAAATAACTGATAACCAAATTGATAAATAAATGGTAAGGCCGCTAAATTATAACCCACCAAACAAGAGAGAATTCTGCAAAACAAAAAATTCAATTCTGAATATGAAAATGCAATTTGCCACTGCAAAGAACAGATTTCCCACTTTCAATGGAGGCAAACTAATTACAGATGCTTTCTCTGTTTAATATTTTGACTTGATTGAGTGCAATCAGCGGTGTGAAATCTATAGCTACTTTCAAATTTAAAATCGCATTTTCATGCACAAAATTGCAATCTTTTGTTTCCCCTTAGTTTATCGTGCCACTTCTATGCCAAAACAATTATGATTTGCTGTTACAACTGATCGGCAAAATTGAGTTAGATTTATGCACATAACGTTCCGCACTGCTGCTGCGATTGCCTTATGAACGACTGGGTCTGTAGTATATTATTTGGTTTTGTTTAGCACGGCAGACAGTGGATCATTGGAATCAAAGTCATGCCAGAAATAAGACAACACTATTATGTTTGGGTTTTGTTTAGCACGGCAGGCAGTGGAGCATATGAATCAAAGTCGTGCCAGAAACAAGAGCACGACACTATTATATTTGGTTTTGTTTAGCACGGCAGACAGTGGAGCATATGAATCGAAGACGCGCCAGAATCAAGTTCACGACACTGGTGCGCCAATGATTTAGACATGGGAACTTGCACCGTGCTATTGTTGAACTAAATGAGCATTCTCAAAACTAAGTAGAACAAGCATACCCCTTTTGATAATCAATTATTTGAGAAGGGAAGTCTGTTTTATCATGACTATTGATAGACGATTTCATTGAGGTATCTTCGAATGAATGCCACAGAAGCATTGCATTATCAAAATTTACACATCACAGTTTTAAAAACTATTTTGATTTCTACTCAACGAAAGTGATTCAACATTAGCTTACATTGTTATTTAGTTTTAGCAATTGATTAATCACTGCTTCACCGCACGGTTCATTATCTGGTTTGGTTTGCTTCATACCTAAACAACCTTAACGGCCATAACTTTAGGAATAGCCACGATTGTTTATGCCGACAGCAGCAATGTCAACAAACAACTAAAACAAATAAAATATTTCATGTTGATTCAACAAAAGTGAGCTGATTTGGTGTGGCTTTGAATTTCATATTGATAAAACAAAACATCGCTTGCAATGAAATTAATGTGAATTCAAGTGATGATTTAACCATGAAAATTGACCATGAAAAATCTGTAGCTTTGAATTATTGATGAAAGTTTTGAAGTTGAAGCGTTTTAAAATGGAAGCAGATGTTAGTATCCGTGTTTTCCACCCATTGCTTTCTGCGGTTAACCCTCACTAATGGTTTATGAAGAAAAAAGTCAAATGTGTTGACTTCTCGTTGAAAGTTATTTTAAACTGCATCACTAGGTGCACCAATATGACACAGTCTATTATACAGCATTCGTGTACGTATCCACGCAAAACATTCTAAGCCTGCGTTCGTGGCTATGGTGCTGCTCAATTCTTAATGAACACATGCAGCGCTGAACAGTCAAGTTTCTAGGTGTTACGAACAAATAGCCTCTACATTTAATCTTTGGAGATTTCGTGTGGTACTGTCTTTTAGCATAAGACACTGTGTCGACACTGTCCGTTAACTTGCAAAAATGAACTTCAACAGAAGAATGTTACATTGCTGGCTGTATACTGCAATTTTTATCTTTTGTTTCTATCTTGGTGGATGTTCTGCGGCAGAAGAGCTTTCTTTCAATGGAAACGGATATATGCGTTATGACATTAGAAGTAAGCCATTCAACCCAAATGTAAACAGAATCAATTTAGAGTTTAAAACAGCGCATCCGTCTGGCGTGCTTATTCATCTCATAGGCTTTGATGGCGACACCCTTCAACTGGATTTAGTTCAAGGCAGTTTGAGGTAAGATAGTTTTTTCACTGTTTTGAATTACTGATGTGAAGCAAAATGTAACAAAAGCCATTTTGAGGAGACAAATGATTAATTTTAACATCTTGAGGTTGCTTTTTCCTCATTCAATCGAAAAGAATTGGCTTTTAAAATATTAGATGCTGTTTATATACCAAATGGTCCAATGATTTCCAGCATGCACTTCCACTTATTACTGATGTCATACAAATGCAACAAAAATGTTAGCCTGTGAACTAGTTTATCTCATAGAGGTGAACAGAGGACAGAGGCAAATTTTGTAACAATAATGAAATTGACACATCAATTTCAAAGGAATTATCAGTTGAAAACAATAAGAAACCATCTCAACTGGGAAATGTAAACAAGCGAAGCCATGCAGAGTTGCGGAGGAGATGTTTATGCTTTCAAGTTGAGAGAGTTTTGTTTTGTTTTTGATGAATTATCGCTTTGAAGTTGGTGTGTCAATTCAACAATTTTTACAAAAGTTGCCTCTGCTATAGAGGTGGTCTAAAATTTTAAAATTTTGAAGTTGCGCTTTATATGATACTAGATGCTGTTATATGCCAAATGGTAAAATATTTTCAGCATTTACTGTTGCGTTTTGTGATTGATTTTGATCCAGATACATCCACCTGATATTGGTAGGTTCAATAAGGTGTGGTAAGGTTTCAAACCTTTCATTCATATACGATAATAAAACGATAGATTTCACACCTTTTAAAAAAGACAACTCAAAGACTTAACACTTTTAAACCACAGAGTTTTTCTCACTTTGTTCACTTTCATTCAATCGAAAGGACACAAAACAGAGGTGTAAAATCTATTTATTCAATTCCCAAAGGGTTTTGCCAATGTCAAGAGTCAAGAAACATTACGGACACACTTTCGTTGGCTGGAGGAAGGTCCATGAGAACAAAATAAATTTTAAGGCACGCCTATTTTCTATTGTGAAATGAGAAAAATTTGCATGGAAGGAACAAGAGCAGATTTTGTAATAATGGGGAAACCGTCAAGCTAATTTTAAAGCGATTAATTTCATTCATTAAGAGTCCAGAAACGTTTTTAACCTCCTCCAGCCAAAAACATCCTTCCATGAACAAGAGCAGATTTTGTAACAATAGTGAAATCGACACGCCAATTTCAAAGCAATTAGCCATTCAAGACAAAGCAAATTCTCTCAAGCAAAAAATCAAAACATGGCTTTGTTGGTTTGATTTTCTGCTTGAGAGAATTCGCTTTGTCTTCGATGGCTAATTGCTTTGAAATTGGCGTGTTGATTTCACTATTGTTACAAAATCTGCTCTTGTTCATGGAAGGATGTTTTTGGCTGGAGGAAGGTTGAAAACGTTTCTGGGCTTATATCCGGATACAAGCTTACAGGCGCTCATTCTCAAACCTATCTTGTGTAGTCCAAATTACGTATTTTAAGTAGTCATGTGATATATATAAGACTATGTTATGTAGTCAAAATAATGTAGTGAAAAAAAAAACATTCGTAAGCTCATGTACTTATATTGTCTCACTTTCTTGTTGCTTAAAGTCCATAAATCTTAAATTTTCGTTTATAAGGGCTTAGATGCGGAGTGATAGTATGATATGAGTTCATGAAAGAAATTTTGTCTCAAAATGAACATGAATGGTTGAAAACGTTTTAACTGATTTGAATTAAAACGTTGAAACTGATTTGAAGTAAAAATGAACATTCATTTTGTTTTTAAAGTCATAACATATTTTGGTTATTTCTTCGAAAACGCAATCTGCAAAATGAATTATTCAATTTTGCAACAGTAGAATTCATAGTACCTATGTAATTTGACACATCAGTGAAGAATGCCAAAGGCATGTATCATCAGCTTTTGGCAAATTTGAAAATTAATTCGACTTGTGATCAGATGATACTGTAGATTATGTATGTCATATCGGATCAGTCTTGTCAAAATGACTTCAGCTGCAATGCATCTGTCAATTGTTTGAACGTCATCAAAAACCAATAATCTTCCTCAAATGAACTTTTTTCTCCATTGAATTTTTGCAAATAAAAGAATTTTGCAGGTGGAAGATGTTTGTTTGAAATGTATTCAGGCAAAATCTTCATTTTGTCTTGCTTTTCCACTGCAAATGTACACACCTAATTCACTGGTTGACTCAATGCCATGATACTTCTAGAAGTTTATTCATTGCAATGTTAAAAAAATGTTTAATTGAAACAAAAACGGTGGCTTGGAATATGATTTTAGGCTTTTATCAAACATGTTAAGGATACAAATTTAAATACAAACGTTCCTAATACGGAATATTCTATTTTATTTGTATTCTTTCTAACAAATATATTTTAGCCTTATAGTGGCTGCTTACTGAAAAATATGCAGAAGGAACAAACTATCCAGAATCTTTGGATCTTCATTACTATAACGTTATTTTCGATTCATCTATATTATAATTGAATTATAATTTTTTCACCAAAACGTTTACAAACTTTGTTTCTTTGTTATTAAATCTTTTGTAAACTAAAAATTGGCATTCTGCTTGATGCAAGTGACTCAAAGCTGCAAGGCGATTGATTGATTGAAAATTTTAAATGGTCGATTGTATGAAATTGTGGTAAAGACTGCACACTCCTGTAAACAATGCATTTATCGTATTTGCTCGTTTATTTGAACCTTGGAAATATATTCGAAATATATTCATAAAACTCATAAATAAATTACAATGACCAAAGTACAAAAAATCAATCGATGAAAGTTTCTAAATCATCGTTGTGTCAGAGTTTATATCACCTCAGAGATTTTCATCCGAATCTACTATGTTATAGGGATTGATATGACTGCGTTCAACTTTTCAATTGCATCTTTTTTGTTATATTTTCAATAACAGTATCGGGTTGATGGTTGGAGAATGACAGCTTATTTGAAAAATAGATTTGTGGGGATTATTAGAGAGGGGGCGGTTATTGGAGAGTGGGTGATAGATAAATCAAATCTGATATTCTAACACTTGCCTCACCAGGTCACCTTGCTGCCCTACTACTGAGGAAAATATTTCCCACCATTGATTTGGCCCCCTGTTAGAGACATAAAGTTTTATGGAACGTTATCAAGTTGGTGATAAACATTATGTCAGCAATCCAGAACATAAAATCATGTTTCAGTTGAAATCGATATTTCAATGCTAGGCTTCTGAGCCTTTTTCCTTCTCATAAAGAACACGTATTCTTATTCTTATGATTTATTCATTTTAGTTTATCCAAAAATATAGGCCCTTGTTTTTATTTTTACCACTTAAAATATGTTGAATATGCATTGCATGCATATGATACATTCTTTTGCTTCAACTAAGCATAAGTCATATAAAGAACCCGTCTAATTAGTGGAAACATTTGTTGTTTGCTCAGCAAAATGAATCTCTGACTTATTGCTATCAACTGAATATAATCCATGTTGAACTAACAAGATAAAGTTGATGTTTTGGTAATATTAAATGTTAATATTTATCAATTTGAAGATGATTTCATCTTGTACCACTGCAATTGCAATTAAAGCGTTTCTTATAATCAGATATCAAATCAACGAATGGCTCATTAAAAACCGATGTTTTGTATCAAAGGCCAAAATGCGTAAGTGAAAAAGTTAGGTGTACAAATCATGGAATGAGAAAATTACAGTCCCTTATTATTAGCATGGTTTTCAAGTCGCTAAATGCCATGGCTCTCCGATACATGTAAAACATGACAAAAACAGCTATTGGGCAAAAAGGCTTTTCTTTCGGGGTGCTTAACTGTGGAATGATTTCTTTGCTGAATCCAAAAGGTATCCCCCTAAAATCATTAAAAGATATAACTGAATGTTAAATATTTATTTTATATAGGATAGACTTTTATATAATTTTTTATTAATTAAGATTTTAGGTATTAGATATTAATTGTAAATAGCTTTTCTTGCATTTATTGTAATAAATATTCATTGTAAATAGGTAAAACTTTTAACGTTTAATTTTAGTATAAAATGTAGTTAGTTTACGTTTTTCGGGAGGGGAGAATTTTAGAATTGCGGAGAAATTGTCAAGACAGATTGACTAATCTAGAGAGAGCCCTCCTTTAAAAAATATGAGCTAAAAGAAAATTGAATGAGCTAAAAGAAGATTTATTGAGAAAACACAAGAAAAATAGATCGAGAACCACAGCAACAAAACCAATCAATACCACAAGCGTTACATTAGCTTTGCTATCTTTGATCGCCTGGCATAATTAATAATTATAACGTTAAATGTCAGTGATCATGAGTATTCAATTTTTCGAAGCGTAGTGATTAGATTCATTGATTTCGCATAAGCATGACTCTGATTGCATTAATCCTGGGATTTTGTCATGGATTTAAAGCTTTATTTTTTCTGAACGATAAGCCGGATTAATCCTTATTTTGCTCGTGCCTAGCTTCAAACTTTCTTCACCTTATACTGCCGTGCACCTAAAACAATAACAAGATCCAATTTAAGATTAACCTTAACACAGATCTTATAGTCAACAACGAGGAATATGGTTAAACATTTAGGATTAATTTGTGACATGATTTTGAAAAGTACTGCGATCAGCTGCTGAAAAAAGATTTTAAAAAAATGGAAGGCTGTTATGCTGGTGCAGTATTTTTCAGAACAGGAAAGACCTCTTCTGGCTGACCCCCAAAAAAATATCCATGTTTGAAGGCTGTAGCTTGATATCTGTGATACTAAAAATATCAAATTGTGCATAAAACGTGGAGAGAAAAAGGGCAAACTTAGCTTAGAGTTTGGGATATCATCCAGTCATCTTGAACCACGTGTAATTGTCTGAAACTTGAAATTAAGATTGCCTTCATTCGTTTCGTGAGCTTTCAAGTTAACTTTTCAGCCCATGTTCTGACATTAAGACAAACTGCTTTACAATTTGAAAAATTCACTAATCAAACTCCCCAAGTCGATACAGAATCAAGCAGGTTGTTTTAAGGTAAAAATGTGGACTAGAAACGAATTATGGTTTCTCAATTGCCTTAAAAGCTCACGGATGAAGGCTATTCTATTTTCCAGTTTTGGCCATGTAAACCTGGGATTGCAGACTATTGGATGATATCCTAAACTCTAAGTTTGTCCTTTGGACATTGTTCTGCATACAACTTGAGATTATTAATTCTCACGGATTTCAAACCATAGTCCTACAAACGGGGATAGTATTTTTGGCTCAACCGGTCCTGTATACAAAATTTAAAAATATACAACAGAGTTATTTGATTTGGTAATATGAAAGACCCAAAATGTTAAGATAGATTTTCCATAAATTGACTTCCAGAGAAATTTTTAATTTTCCTGTTAAAAGTTTGATATCAAGTCAAGAACCATGCTACTTTATTTTTGAGTTTGGTAATGTTTTACTAATTATGCTACACTGCATCAATTTTGGAATTTGCAATATTTTTAAGAAGAGGTTTGGAACGAGAGAGTGACGCAAGAGACTATGTATGGAACAAAAGAATAATCAAGAAGTGACTTAAGGGAAAGGGAGCTTAAGTTGAGTGTCAAATTGAGTTGACGTTTTTAAAACGAGTGGCTGCCCTGACCGTGGGGTAATAATGCATAATCCTAAATATTTATCAGAGCTTCGTAACACAATAGACATCAAATTTCATTAATTTGCGAGCATAGAAAGTCATTCATTTTTAAAATCTATTTGCCAGCCTCCATTGACGCAGTGCCGCTAATTTTGAACTTGATTGACAGAGAACCACGTTCAAATTTATGAATAAATTAGTGTTTTCTTTTCTAGATGTATTTGCTAATGCCTGAATTACGTTTTCGGGCAAAAATTTGCCATTTTTTACCGCATGTATCTCAGCTTTCCAATCAATTATTAATTTTCTCTTCAAATTACAGACACAATGGGGATGTAATGAAAAAATTTTCAAAACCGAAAAAGCCTTTTTTCGAAGTTTTTTTTGCATACTGCGAAACATATCCGCATTTTGTTAATAAGGTTTTAGGCCAATCAACAAGGTACATGTGCTTATTCTTCATTTAAAAATGACTGGCATTCATGGGATAATTATTTGTAAAAATATGGGTGTAGAACCGGGCGTATGAACTATGTCGTAGGAACCGGACGGGGCACCAGGGGCATGCCCCCCTCTTTCCTATTGAAAAAGTTGGGAAAAGTGTACATTTTTTAATCTTCAGAGAACTCTTTTCTATGACAGTAGTGCGCCTCTGGTTCTTCCTTTTATCTCTAAGATGTCAGAACTCCAGCACGAACGGAAGAAAACAGCTTACTATGTTTCATTGATTTTAGAGGCTATCATTAACATATAAGTAAAGGCTTGGTGCTTTGGGTGAGGTCGCAATAAAATAAAGTATGGCCAAAGTGCCCGTCAAACTCTTTGCCGTTCCACGTTTGAAATACTTTCTACGTCTCTGCTACTGAAAACTATCCAAATTGTTTATGAAATCTAATCTAGCCTTGATAATATTGTGTTTGAAGCGGATTACGATTTCTCTTAGCCATATACCATAATTTTGATGAGTTTATTATTGGAAGGAAATGGTTTAATAGACCGTGAAGTTTAAGTTTAAGAATATAATTTATACTGCGTCTCTGAACATCACAAGCATGCATGGCAGAGCAGAAAAAAAGGTCGTTCAATGTTATGTATGATAATGAGAGACGGTTGACCAGGTTTGCTGGTTTTAACTGTAGGCCCTGTAGGGAAATTCTGCAAATGATCATGCTTCAATAGGAGAATTTTCTGTCTGATCTAGCTGTAAGTTAGTTTACATTTTGAAATTAGCCAGTCACAAACAAAATTCATATCTCATGATCATAAATACTTAATGTTGATTGGCAATTTGTAAAGTGTAAACAAATCAACTCTTGAATCATTATGTTTTCTTGTATGTGTCAAGGTCTCTACTTTAATTTTTCAGATTGAAATTAAAGAAAAGCGGGAAAACAGTGAACGAAGTTTTAGTTGGGCGAAAGCTGGATGATAACAAATGGCATACTGTTCACATTTTGCGAATTTCTCGACTTTTAGACATCACGTTGGATGCAAAAAAAGACCGAGTTATTATGATTCCTGGCTTCACGACAGATTTAAATTTAAATCGTGTGTTATACATTGGAGGAATGAATAAAGAAGGAAGAATTTTGATGCGCGATAACAGCAAGAAAGATGGAAACAAGAACTTCAAAGTCACTAATTTTCAAGGGTGTATGCAAAATGTTGTTGTTGACAACAAAAAGCCATTTGAAGAATTGAGAAGTCGGAACAAGAAAGTTGTGTTATTTGGAACTGTGTCTCGACCTTGTCAGTCACGACATTTTAGTCCGATCCAATTTAACAATCCGCAATCGGTTGTTGATGTAGTCCGGATTCCCGTATCATCATTGAGTCGGGAGATGAACGTAAAGTTGCAATTTCGGACGTTTCATACAGATGGCACGATTGTGTTTGCGGAAGGGAAAAGATGCCATTTTGTTCTTGGCGTGCAAAAGAAACAGGTTTGTAACGAATAATTTTACAAATGAAACTTGTCACTGTAAAGAATATATTTCTCACCTTCAACTCAGCCAAGCTTAAAGTCTCGCTTTTTATACTTATTTTGATTTGATTGAATGCATTCAGAGCTGAGGTGTGAAATATATTCTTTCAAATAGCAAATGGTATTGTCATGTTCGAAACCGCAATCTTTTGTTTCACGAAATTCTTGACAATATCATTTAGTCTACAGCCCTTTACAAGTCCGCGAGATTTGTTCCTTAACCATGTTTAGCGCATTTTAGTTGATAGCATCAGCATTCAGCTTATTTCTCGCCATTATGAACCAATCTGCATGTTGATAACGTTGTTTCGATGATCAGTGAATTGCGTATTTCCATTTTTGGGATCGAACTTTAAAGAAAGTAAAGAACCGAATTTAATTAGTAATAGCTTATTAGTAAGGTATCTTTATTACATTTTCATCTTCTTATATAACTAACAGCTTTTCTGCGTACGGGATTTAATTGCTAGACGTCAAACTGCATTCTGCTCTCAGGAAAACTGGTCTGCCGAATGTTTTTTATTAAAATTAATACATATCTTTGATAGCTGTAAATTTCCTGATGTTATTACACTCATTTTAACTTTCTGTACTATGATTGGAAGTCTAAAAAACGGTTCTCTTTGGAATCAAATCATAAAGAGTGCCGATGATAAAAAGATATTGCAAGTGCTTCTTACGATTTTGTTTTTAGGTATACTTAGAACTGAAACAAAACGAAATCTTGCCGGCAAAAGTTGAAATACAAGGGGAAATAAACGATGGACTTTGGCACTGGGCAGAAATAACAGTTACACAGACTATGATGTTTCTGCAAGTTGACAATAGCGCTCGGATTAGTGCTTCTTTACCTAAAACTTCCAGAGTATACCATTGCAGTCTACCATCTCGTTTACTTATTGGCGGTGATGCAAAGCGAAAAATGAAGAGTGGTTTCGTTGGATGCTTAAATCGTATCACTGTAAACGGTAGAAATATCAATCCTTTTGATACCCGCGAGGTCAGTTTGCATGGAGCGATAACGCGCGGCTGTAAAATCAAAGATAAATGTTTTCCGTCGCCATGCCGCAACGACGGGCGTTGTTATCAAACTTGGTATAGATATGATTGCGATTGCTCAAAGACGACATTTTACGGTAAATATTGTAACATACCTATATACAAAGCTACCTGTGCCGGATACAAAACAATGGGGCTCAAAGGCAATTCATATTGTATTGTAGATCCCGATGGAACAGGTCGCCTTTCTCCGTATACGATTTCTTGCAATCTTGATAAACAAAAGAATATTGCTACCACTGTGCACCACAACAGAGAGAATAAAGTCAATTTTACAGATGGTACAGACATGGTACTAGGTTCGCATTTTCATTTGGTGAATTACGAAATTGGCATGGAACATGTTGAAGCTTTGATCAAGAGTAGCGTCACATGCAGGCAACATTTGAAATTTGATTGTTACAATGCCGCACTTCTCAATTCACCAAAGGGACGGCCTAATGCGATGTGGTATACGAGAACTGGCGAAGCAAAAAGCTACTGGGGTGGCGTACCGGACGGAGGTAGAGGATGCAAATGTGGATTGTCAAGAAGTTGTTTGAATAAAGATAAACTGTGCAACTGCGATTCTATAAATAACAAATGGGTTTCTGATTCTGGTTATGTTGAAGACAAGGCATTGCTGCCAATAACAAAGCTTTATTTTACAGGCATACATCGAGGGCTTGCGTATATAACACTTGGGCCCCTTGAATGTTTTGGAACAAAGGAAGCAGAGAATACTGAAGAACGACTACCGAATAATATATTGTCTCAGGTTTGCATGTTGAAAGTAACAAAAGAATACATGACTGCAAACGAAACACAGTTAGTGTGGGACACGCCAGGGGAACGATTTCAAGAAGGAGAATTTGAAGTCAAAACTGACATCACGGGCTCTATAATAACAACAGATAAAAGCACGACGAGATATGACAGACAGACGCCTGTACCAATTGTCGACGAAGGCCGTTCAGCGCATATTTTGACCTCTGCACATAAAGACCAATTCATGAATTCATCATCAGTTACAGCGATGAAAAGGAATGGGCGACAACATTTCCCATTCAAATATCCTGATGTCGATGTAGATGATAGGGGATTGTCAGTGCTCGAGATAATTCTGATTGCCTTTGCAGGATTGGCAGTATCTGTTTTACTCGTGAAATTTGTTGTTTTGAAAGGGATTGATTTCATTCGTGGAAGGTATCAAATCAAACGGCTGTATCTCAATGAACAAAAGCTACAGCCTAATGGGACTGAGCAGCTAACGAAATTGACGGATCAAACTGAGTTTAAAGTAAAGAAAGGTGTATTGCGCAACAGCAGAAATTCAGACTGGGTTTAATTCCACATTGTTCCATCCGTTCCCAGGTATATTTCAAAATGAAATGCCCTGGGCACCCCAAACGTATAATGTGAATTCCTGTTTGTTTCCCTATGTTCTTGGACCGATTTAACGTTGCTTCCGTCAGACCAAACATGCCACGGGCTTTGGGAATCGTGAAATAATACAAAATTATTAAAAATGCATTGGTGATGGGAAGCCAAAAACAAAAAAGAGAAAACACACATTACGATTCCTAAAGCCCGTGAGCATACTCGAAACCTGAGCTAAAGACTCTTGCCGACAATTCTTTTTCTTGGAATTATTTTAAATTTCCGCTCAAAAATATAACCATTGTTTCTCCGGAAGCCAAAAATTCTACAATTCAACACATTTTCATGGGACACGAACGAAGAATATACAAAATTTGTGAAATAAGTTAAAATTATCCCTTTAGAAGTTTGAGGTTGACACCAAAGCCGTGTTCTTTTAAATCTTCCAAACCTTCTAAATCCTAAAGACGGTAGGTTTCAGAAAAACCGAATCCAAAAGTTTAAAAAGAACCCTGAAAATTCAAAATTTTATCTTGAAACTATCTTCCTTTTCATGGAATCCTTTTCAAGCCTCTCAGGGATTCGAAACATGCCTTCAGAGCACGAATACGAGAAAAGAAGGCTACCATAAAAAGACTGGCTTTATTTTTTCTCCAAAAACTGAAAATATTCCTGGGAATATCAGATTGAGTTTAATTTTTAATTTTTCCTGTAGACAACAAAAAAAAATAGCTTCAGCAATTTGTTATCATGTTTCATTTGATTTCTGAAAACAATTACGATGTTGAGTCTTGGATTTTAAGAAACCCGAGTTGTTGTTGTTTCCGTGCATCAATTTATACTTATTGTTCCCTGTGTCCTTATTATATTTATTACAATCGTCATAGTTACGAAAGGCTATACTACGACTCATAAAAGTACAGGAAGATTTCTGGACTTGAATCTTCCGCCTCGTAATCGTAATTCAAATTTCGAAAAATGTACCAATTGCAAGTTCAGACTTCAACAAAAGAACTCTTACAGCCTCGTTTGGGGCCTCACTCTAATGATCTCCAAATAGTTGCGGATTTCAAGTCCAGAATTTGGTCTCTGATATTACCTATGAGGCGCAATTCCCGCCAAAAATCAACAGTGCTAAATTTCAACACATGTCTAAATTTCAACAACTTAAATTTC
>JAYJMH010029422.1:0-17385 GCA_036873815.1 Phacellophora camtschatica
CTATTGTTATTTCATTGTTTGGCCTAAAACGGCGCGCGGAAGATCTTCCGCGCGCAGTACAAAGTTTCCAGTCTGGGCCTATACTATACTGTATATAAAACTCCAAAATGGTTTGTTGAATAAAATACTTTCCATGGCAAATGATGGATAAGATAGCTTATTCTTTTTACTTACCATTTTCTGTCATTTTAAAATTTTAAAAACCCAGCTCTTCAGCCCGCCCTCTTTTGCCACATATCATCATCATAGAGCACTATGCCCACACTTTAGGACAGAGTAGAGTGGTCAGGCCTAGTAGTGAGTAAGTAAGGACACTTTTTGTTTTATTTTTTAATTAAAAGAAAAATTTTAGTTCTGCGGAGGAGGATGTTTATTATCACTGCGGAGGAGAATATTTACACTTTTGAAGTTTCTGGAACCCCCCTGTTGGTTTTTTCTGAATTGTACTTTTTGAAAATAGACAAGGGGCTTAAACCTTTTAATTGGTAATTGGTCGAAAGTTCTAAAGTAATTGGTAATTGGTCGATAGTTCTATAGAGGTAATATAGTAATCGGTCGATAGTTCTATAGAGGTAATATAGTAATTGGTCGATAGTTCTATAGAGGTAATATAGTAATCGGTCGATAGTTCTATAGAGGTAATATAGTAATCGGTTGATAGTCCTATAGAGGTAATATATTAATCGGTCGATAGTTCTATAGAGGTAATAAAGTAATTGGTCGATAGTTCTACAGAGGTAATATAGTAATCGGCATATGGGTGAGTTAATATTGTAGAGATACACAAAAAAGTAAGAAAGTATATTTACCTTCGATAAAAGTTAAGGACTGTGTTCAGTAGGTTTCTTTTCAGCATCATTTGGTTCAGAGGCAATTTTACCATCAAAAACTTTTTGCATTTTGTCACATAGCAATAGCATATGCCGGGGCGGCTTTCGGGTTGGATAATTGACTGTTTGCGCCCCAAAGACACATGGATTCTTCTTAAATTGTTCATAAACTACCCAGCCCAGAAAGCCCGGGATCCAACAGAATATGGCGACCGGTTTTATATTAAAAAGGGGGCCCGGGAAATTTCTATAGCTACCACGCCCTTTACTTTGATTTTTCTGACCGGTTTTTCAAACCGCTGAAACCAATCTGGATCCACCCTTGATCTTTATGATATACGGCTCTCAATACGTGAACATGAACATGAGTAACAGAGGGAGTGATCTTATTTAACGTGCCTAGCCTACAAAAGTCTCAAGATGACATGTTTCTAGCAGGGGACACGGGTTATACATAGACCATCCAAAAACCCCAGCAGGGGAGATACTCATTTTACCGTTCTCTGAAGGATGGAAAGCCGGCCCCTGAGTGAACTTTGGGAGATGAGGGTGCGATTTGAACCTTGGATGCTCAAGAGAGAGGCAAGAGGGCTAACCACTGCGCCACGCTCCTGTATCCAGGTTAGGACCACCTTTCGGTCAGTGTTGCATGTAAAGAATTATCGAGTGATTTCATGAATGGCAAAAAGACAGTTTGAACCGGCTGTCCTAAAAAAGCCGGCTGTCCCAAAGGAGCCGGCTGTCCCAAAGTAAACTACCGGCTGTCTCAAAAAAGATACTGACATCGATGAAGCCTGGTATCAACGTTATTGTATAAAAAGTGCCATATTATTTTAACTTGAATCAAAACTTAAACTCTGGTAAGTTACATGTTACATGCCATTATTATTATCTATTGATTATTGAGATATTTATCCTCAAACCAAAAATTTTCCATCACGTGGACTATCCAATGGAACGGCCCACGAAACACTTGGCAAACACTTTAAGACGTTTTACACTGTTTTACAGTTTGCGGATTGAGCTTATTCTAAGGTAGCTTATTCTTAAAAATACTAAACTCTTGCAGATTACATCTTCTAATGCGTTTGAACACTGTCAAGTGTTATTCTGGTGAAATAAGGACGTTTTATACTGTTTTACAGTTTGCGCACTTGAATTTAAAGGTAACTTACCGTTAAAAACGCTAAACTCGAATAGATTCCATGTTCTAAACTTGTTTGTACACTGTACTCAGTGTTATTTTGGCAAAATAAAAATGTTTTAAAGTTTTCACATATGAATTAAAAGGCAAATTGTTCTTACGTACCCTAAACTCATTATGTACCACACGTGTTTGTCTGGTGAAATAAAGATGTTTTACACTGTGGAGACCACGAGAAATGAATACAAATTTATTTCAAAAGCTCTTTTAATCTGTATTTTTTTTATTGTGTTGTTCCTGAGAGAATTTCTAACCAATGAGTGATCCATTTTGAATAGAAATGAAAGTGTGTACAACACGCATTGCAGAAAATGTATTCATTAAACTTTTATCTTTTGTTCAAATATGAAAATAAATCTATTTTTCTGCAATTCATTTTTTTCTTATTTAACGTGCCTAGCCTACAAAAGTCTCAAGATGACTTGTTTCCAGCAGGGGACACGGGTTATACATAGACCACAAGAAAAGAAAAATAACTTTTTATTCGCCCATCTCGAATAAGCGCCCCCTTAAAAGCAGAACAATTAAATAAGCGCCCGGGCGCTTATCTGTACTTAACCACTATGCCCCCTAAAAAAGAAGAAGATTAGAGCAAACAATTCACCCTTCGTGAAAAAAGAAATAAGTCACTTATTAATGAAAAGAACGCCAGTAAAAAACAAATTTTATAAATGCGGCACTCAAGAAAACTGGGAAATGTACAAGCATCTTAGGAACAAAAGTGTCAAACTTATCAGTGCAAATAATAAATAATACTTTAAGAAACAATGCATCAAAAATACTTTAAGAAACAATACCTTAGGAATCTAGATGTAACGTTTGCCCCTGATTGCAATTTTTTTTGGAAAATTTCAAGACCAAACTTTACTGATAAAGGCACTACACAAAGCAAATTAATTCTTGTTGAGGAAGAAAATTTGCTTAAAAATAGTAAAGATATTGTAAATGTACTGAACGACTATTTCATTAACATCACAAAAACACTTAATATTCCAAATTATTTCCTAAATGGGACAAACCAATTACTGCCTTTCAATGCTAATACAAATCAGATAATCGATCGCTATGAAAATCATCCAAGAAATCTGAAAATTATTAAACATTATCATCAAACAAGTACTTTCACCGTTAAAGCAACTAATTCTGAAACCATAAGAAATGAAATAATTTCCATAAACGCAAAGAAAGCAGCGGGACCAGACGCAAATTCCACCAAAATTTTTGAAAATTGCAGTTGACCAAACAACAGACTTGTTAAATTCTTTTTTCAATGATACAATTGGAAACTGCAATTTTCCATCAACTTTAAAGCAGGCTGATAAAAAAGGTGATTCAACCAATAAGAAAATCTAGACCAAAAGGCATCTTCAAAATAAAAATATATGAAAGCATAATATATCACCAAATTTACAATTATATGAAAAATAAATTATTTTCAATTCTTTGCGATTTTCGAGAAGGATATAATACCCGACATTTATTGAAAATCTAAAAGCATGAATAGATAATGGAATGGTTGCTGGTACTGTAATGATGGATTTATCCAAAGCCTTTGATTGTCTACCACATGGCTTGCTCATTGCAAAATTACACGCATATGGTTTCAGTAACTCTGCGTTGCACCTATTACATAGCTATCTGCAAGGCAGAGTCCAAAGAGTAAAGCCAAATTCAAATTACAGTGAATGGAAACATAGATTTACATTTGTAATAAACTCCGCCCCCCTCCCCAACCCCTAAATTTTCTGAGTTTTCAATATTTGCAGCAAATAGGCCTCCAAAACAGTGTTCGTCATCACCACCAAAGAAATAAACAAATAATTATCGTACCTTTGGATCCCATGTACACTCTTTATCAGTTTGAGCATAACTTTGTGTATCCACATTGAAGAAACAAATTCACAAACTATTATATAGTTTGGAAAATTATCGCCAGATGTGAAACGTATGGGCGTCATTCAGTGCAAAGATCGAGAAATTAATTTCTACTCGTTCGAAATTTTCTCTCGAAGATAACTACAATATGTCAGTTCTTCTTCGTTTTACCCAAACAGTTTTCAGTTCATTTTTCTTCTTTTTATTTCTTCCAATTCCCTTAACAGCAAACTTCGTTCATTTCCATAACAAGATAAAAGTGAATCATTTACCCTTTTTATATGAAAACTATTCACAATTCTATCTCGGCAAGAGATCGGCTTGTGTCCTGTTCAGGCTTCACAGCTAACGCCAGACGACATCTTCCAACATGTCCTTAGTTTACAAACATCATGACCAGTAGCAATATTAAGACACTGAATGCTTTATCAAACTTTATTAAAATCAATAACAAAGAACGTCCGCCAGCCATTCAAAGACGTTCTACAACACCATTTAAGTTTTCAATTGTCCTTTGATACGTATTATACTACATGTTGTTATTTTTTTACGCCGTGGTGGTAACAAATGTATTTTGGTAGCATTTTGACAATTTTTGATGATGATGAAACTCAGTATTTGCTTTCTATAATATCAAATTACAGTAAATTACGTCCCCAATTCGAAATATTTCGAAATATTTTTCAGTTAATTACGACCCCAATTTTTAAGTGAAATAGCTGCACACATGTCCCATGGGATAACTGAGCTTACAAATTTGCTTGCTTGAGCTGGAAAATGTTCATTTTATCACCCTGGGTAAAATCGTGTGCGGTAACAGCATATTATCCGTAGTAGGATAAATTGCTTGTGCATTAAATAAATACATTAAACACAGAAGGTTCACATTCCATCTGATCCACTCCCAGAAAAACCACGTTATAAAGTAATCGTAGGAAATGTGTTCCAGAAAACATTTTAGTTAATTTGTTCTGTAAGCAAACGGGTTCCCTGCGACATACTGTACTCCCGAGTCTTTCAAAGACACCCAGAACCTTTGCACAAAGAAAACGAATAAATGACCTTAATAGGATAACGGATAAATATTTCATTCGTAAACAGAAAATAGCCACGATCGACTACCGTAAGCCAATAGTAGATAATTAAGAGTCGATTGCAATGATCAAAGTTAGGGACGATACAGGAAATGCAAACTAAGGCTTTACCATTGTATTTTGGAAACTTTACTGCAATTCATTTTTTTGGTATTCAATTCAATTTCATTTTTATCTGGCTTGGTCCTTCACTAAAATTAAGCAGCAAGTATTTTTAGTTTACTTTCACTTTTCTAAAAAGTTTTTAATTTTCCTCAATACAAAAAAAGAACAGATTTGAACGCTTCAATTTTTCAATGCCCAAGGCAGACTAAGAAATATATTTATTTTCTATTGTACTATGAGCTTTAGTAAGGTTTTACAATCTTTTTGATCGAAACTGTGTCAAACTGTGTCAAAAGTTATTTACTGTGCCAAAATTAACAAAGAAATAAATTGCGAAATATCTCAGCCAAAGAAAGCTTTTCTAGCATTGACCCTAACTTAAGACTTTTTACGAAGATAAAAGTAGTTCACCGCCACCTCCTACTCAATAATGATCGAACCATTTTCTATTTTCTTTCTTTCAAAAAACTGATTAACCAATCAGTTTCATTATCGAGCACGAAAACAAGAGCAGCCTTTGTAACAATATTGAAATTGACAAGCCAATTTCAAAACGATTAGCTATCGGAGACAAAGCGAATTCTCTCAAGCAGAAAATCAAAACGAACAAAGCCATGTTTTGATTTCCTGCTTGAGAGAATTCACTTCATTTTGAATGGATAATCGTTTTGAAATTGGCGTGTTGATTTCACTATTGTTACGAAACTGCCCTTGTTGAGCACAAATGATTTACGAAAGGACCCTATTTATCCATTTGAAATGTCTGTAATCATTGAAATCGGCTCACTACAATATTTATGGTGGCACATCAGACGTGGCTGCTCTTTCAATGAAAGACGAACAACAATTAATTAATCTATTAATCAATCAATTAATAGCAACAAAAGAGTTTCCAGTACAAAAACATAGAAAATTGATTGCAGAAGAAAATCAAAGTAATAAGTGATAACGAGATAAACGAAACTGATATTACATCAGAAATTCAGACATAAGAACTTCGTCTGTATGTATCCACATTAGCAGCAAGTTCGTTATCTTCTTCTCGATAATAAGGCAAAAAGGGTATATATTTGACAATTTTAAACTTTTGAAGAAATGCAGTAATTACAGGTATATCATAAGTATGAATGGATGACACTTTCGTCGTTCCACCTTCTTCATGAAAAAGACTTCTCCATTTCAAAATTCCACGCTCTTCTGGCGTTCCTGGGAGCAAATTATCAAGAACACATCCAGTGAATCCTCCTACAGCCATGTTTGTACTCAAGAGAACAGTAAGAACCTGATCCAGTTCAATGAAGCCTAAACAACGAGAAAAGGTATCATCTTCACTTTTTGCAAGTAGGATATAGCAACTATTTTGTGTTTCAGTTTTACACTGTAGAAACGTGTTGAATTTCCTTATGCTGAGAATGAGTAAGGGAAGTGATTTACACACATGCACACAAAATTTTTTACATAAGTTGTAAACTACCGGGTTCCCCGAAAAAAGGCTACGGATTTGATCGAATCTAATGATGAAAATATTACTTAAAATTTTACAAAACGTTTTTTCTGTTACTCGTTGATTGTTAACTTAATAAAAAATACCTGGTTTGACACTTAGGGTGCCTTGCAACTTGAGATATTCATTTTCAAAGTTGAAATTGTGCGTCACCCTCAAACCAGAGCTTTTGCAGAGTGGCCTAAAGGAAAGTAATTAATTCTGCTGTTCGATTGTTGTTTTTCATTATAGAAAATAACACTTTTACTGAACAAAGCTATTGTTGATTAAAAAAGCTGTATTTTTTACAATGTGTTCTGCAAGTCATTATTGGAGTTTATTTATCCTCAAGGAATTAACATCAAGTTACGGTTTTAACCATACATTCAATTTTCACTTAATTTTTCTATTGAATATGGCAAAAATATTCAATTTAGGTAATATTGTCATTGTTAGACTTAATCAAATCCGTAGCATTTTTCTGTAGCATCAAATCCGTAGCGACACCCGGTACAACGTGAATATTTCTCACCATTCTTCAAAATATTTTCTTCCAACAACACAAGTCTTCAATCATAAAGCTGGTTACCAGTTTAAAAAATAGCTTAAGATTTGATATTATATTGAAAAAAAGGTGCCGTCCAAAGATCCGATTGTGATCAGTTAGCGAAATTTCTCTGTTAGGAGGGACGGGGTTTCTTCAAAATCCGTTAGTGGGATCAGCAATAGAACTTACGGAATTTTATGAAGTACGTTCAACACAATTGATAAAAATCCATACACATTTCATAAAAAGTACCCCCCTCCCCCAACAAGCCACGAATATTGTATTGTTACACATTTCTGCTAAGAAGAGGGGTAGGGGTCTACATTTTAGCAGCTAACTTCCGTTAACTGATCACAATCGGATTTTTGGATGGCCCCTAATACCTCTTCCTTCTGTGTGAAAACTAACATCCAAATTTCGGTGATTAGCATATCAACACGTTGTCTTGGCGTATACATTTGAGCAAATGCGACAATTTGGACATAAACTTTCTCACAAATACCCGAAATCTATATGAAACAATTACAACACCCGTATTCGTTTCAAATTAAAAACTCCTCTGCAGAAACTTTTGAAGTTAGTTCCCTACAATAGCAAAAAGGAAAACAATAGTTTACCAGTGTTGATTGCCTTTGGCTGGCTTTTTATCCAAAATGGCAGCACCATTCCAAAAAACAAAGAGTTTCCCAAAACAAACAGATTTCTCATAGAATTTAGATCTGCATACTGCAGTGTTCCAAGACCAACAGCAGTGATCATCCCAAACATCACTATAAAAATTCCACCAATTACTGGATCGGGAATTGTAGTAAACAAGGCTCCGAATTTGCCAATAACAGCGAGTACAATCATAATTAAAGCTCCGAATTGGACAACGCGTCGACTTCCAACCTTAAAAAAAAAAAGATTCTAAGTTACACTCCATTTAATAAAAAACATCGATTGCTTTGATTGAGCCTAAACGTCATTAAATTTTCAGTGGTTTAAACCATATGTTCATAAAAAAATGTATCCATATAAAATAAAGATATTAACCAGGTGGGCCAAAAAATGCCCCGCTGTTCGAAGGGCTGCATTATAACAATCCTTAGTTTTTAAACTACAAACATCAAGTATAGATACGTGCAAAAGGCTAACTTAGAGTTAGAGTTGATTTGATAGACAATGATTTTTAATAATAGCGTATAACTGCTTATATAGGAATAAAGTATATGTATTACTTGGTGCAAAATAGCTCTTATTTTTATACAGCTATTCAATTTCAGTATTATGAACTTAAAAGAAAGAATCCAAAAAAAAGCGCCTAGAGAGAAGACTTGATGGTACATATACAAGGATGCTCCGTACGCTCTGAAAAAACACCCTACAAAAAATATCTATACGACACCCGTATTCCAATATCTCAAATATTTCGCTAGGGAAGAGTTAGGTATGCGGGACATGCATGGCGGAGTAAAGATGAAATGATAAGCGATGTTCTGCTATGGATCCCAAAACACGGTCAGTCGAATGTAGGCGGATCTTGCCGTACTTTTATCAACCAACTGAGCGAGGATGCTCATAAAATCTTCCAACAGCCAAGAACAATCGAGAAAATAGAGGTTGCATGTCGTGGGCATCCGAGCAATTAGCTCGATCGGGTAAGGTAATGTAAGCAAGCTATACACTAAGTTTATATGAGAAACGTGGCTCCTACTTTGCGCAGTATTAAACTTTTGGCCAGATTAAAGTTACGTTACGCTCGTGACAAATAAGAAACCTCGAGATTCATTTTGATAAAACTTTAGGTACAACAACTGATAGTCATTAATTTTACACAAATGCACGTTCTTGGCCGGATTTTAGTAGTTGGCCAAATATGCACTAATGTCAATATTAAAGAAGAAAAGGAAAAAATTCGCAAAAAATTGCCTAAAACATATAGATTGAGTATCAAAACAAACAAAAAACTAGGCTAATTGGACTTTTGATTCATAAGAAATTCGCTGTCAAAATGTATGTAAAAATGTCAATGGTGCCTTTTTATGCAATTTTCAGCATTTTTTACGAATGTACATTTTCACACCAAAAATTAATATAATAACAAAGGTTGGTCTTTGCAGTGTATCACTGAAATTGGTTGTTTATGTCACTTCGTTTTCTCTAGCGTTTCGTTTTAAATTTGACGCAGTAGCTGTGTAAAATGTGATACAAGAGAATACACGACACAGAAAACAAGAAAGTCAGTATCATACTTCAGCTGCACTTGGACGCACCTGACTTGAAAGGAAACCAAAATATTTTAATTGCAAATCATGTTTTCATATGAATCTCATTTTCATTCTAAACCAGGACTCAAATAGCAAGCCTCGGGTAACAAGGAAAACATTCAGGGATGAAGGTTCCTGTTTATCAAATAAATACGAAACAGGTAAATGGGGCCACGCTAAAAATATCTCTTCTAAAGTAAATTTCACGCTAAAAATGTAAATGCCAAGCAAAAATTGGATCTTCTATTCAATATTCACTGAGCGCAGTGAGGAATTGTTTTTTTTTGGGGGGGGGGGCGGGCGGGGGTGCAGCCCCCGGAAAATTATTTGTTGGAGCCACGCCCTTTTGGGCTGGGAAACGACCTTCCACATCAAGAACGCCCTTTTTCTGATCAGCCTGTATTGAGTTCAATGCGGGTTGAATGGTAAAAATATCTCAAGGCCCATTCTGAAATCCTAATAATTGCAACGAACTTAAATTACAGAATTTTGGGTGGACCATCCACGCTTTATACTAAACGAAAAAATTACTATCTATTATACATCTAGTCTACTTTTTGGAAAATCTTTCGAGTCTACGTGAATTATATCCTTTGAATCTGGCCACTACGTTGTCTTTGAAGAAAGGCTGCCGCGTAAGCCATCACAATAGTCGATTTTCAACTTGTAACATTACAAGATTCTCTTTGCGGATTTGGAGCATTCTGGACCTTGCAGGTGACACCACACGCTTCATCCTGCCAAAGACTCGCTCACAGTGAACGCTTGTTAGCGGTGTCACGACTGCAAGCTCCATAAGATTCATTACTTGAGGAAGTGCCTCCTCAAGACCAGCAGTCGTTATTACGGATATTAGGTCTTGAATGGTCACTTTTCCTTCTTTCACTGCTTTAGGCTCAACATTCGCATTATCTTCAATTTCAAAGTTGTCATTTTCTTCCACGCTGGTATTCGGATTTTGATCTTCAGCTGCAACAGAATTTCTTTCGTTTTCGGCATTTTCAGTAGCTTGCAACAATTTCCTGCGCCTCTTCATTTTTCTGGCAGCTATGGCATCTCTTTCTTCGACCATCTTTTTAGGGAGAATAGCAATTTCACTGCTGTTGTACAGAATGCAAAGATTGTATTTCGTCACCGTTGTATCTGTGACTGCAAATGGATAAAGCAAGCGCAGCTCCTCAATTAGGGTCCTTTGATTTTGTGTGCTTACTTCTTTTCTTTCTTCAAATTTTGTTAGGTGGACCAGCTCCATCCACTTAAATTTTGAAAGATTGCAGAATCGCCAGGTGATCTCATGAGAAAATGTTGATGTTATTTCTTTCCCAAGACTGAATAAAGATTCCTTCCAACTCTCTTGTGTTCATTCGTTCTCTGGCTCCGTATTTCTCCACCTACGCCTTGCACGTATTACTGGCAGTTCTGGATCCGCACGCAACGTATCCTCCCATATTCAGTCAAAATCGGAAATATTTAAGACCACTTGAAAGTCATTCAGCATCGAAGTTATCATCACAGCATCTATGGCTGTTTTTTGCATCATATTTGTTATTGGTATGCAATGTTAAAAGATTGTTCTGTACAGTTTCAACATAAAGAGAAATTCCACTGTTTGAATTTGAATACCAAGACCTCTGGCTAAAGTTTGAGTATCTGCCTTCTCTTTACCTTCGGTTGCAATGTCGAACAAAACTATTCCAGTCGTTTCATAATTGGTGTCAATAACACAAATTGCACTGTCGCGGGAAAGCAATGGGCAACACAGTGATTGTAGTAAGCAGCTGGAAAAAGAGCATTTACTTGAGACTGCACACCATTCATCTCACCACTCATTGTTGCTGCTCCATCATAAGATTGCCATACCAGTTTTTCCTTGCTGTTTTCTGGCTTTATATTGTATTTGCCGAGCACGTCCAACAGTATCTTTGTGAGGCCATCTGCAGATTGATCACCAGATACATCAACCATTCCAAGTAGATGTTCCTCTACTTCACCGTTGTGCACAATTCTAACAGAAACTGCTGATTGCTCAATGTTGCTACAGTCACTGGTATCATCCATCATGACCCCAACATATGTCAAATTTCCTGATGAACCTCTTCTTCAGCTATGCAATTTATCAACTCATTCTGAGGGTCGTGAGAAGTGTAGGTGATCGGTTCTTTGTCTAGAAAAGATCGCAAATCATGGCTGTAATCACCAAGCAACTCCATGAGCTCTACAAAATTGCCTCTATTTGCTGATGCTGTTGACTCCACATGGCCCCGAAAAGCAAGTCCCTGTGCTGACAAAAAAAAACTTCTGCATCAATATGATGGTGTAGCATCTTTGAATATCGTGAAGCGTTGTGGTTATGACGTGTAACCTCTCTCTGTCTTGCTTCGTCAAGTGCACAAGCAACGTCTGTATTGCCTAAAAGTTGGTAGGAAGTGTGGTTAGCAATGTGTTTCTTTGAAGATTGGTCTGCTAGCAAGGTTCCAGAGATTCGACCCTGCGGATGCGTAACCACATTTCTGTACAAAGGAAGCTTTCATCTGTAAAATAAAAACAGAACACATCAAAACAGGCATTTTTACTTGTGTGAAAATCCAAATATTTCCAGCGATTTATCGAGAGAGGCCATCGGCCAAAAACCTGCAAGGCTCAAGCAGACGGACAGTAGCCGAGGAGGAGTAAAAACATTGCAGACCTTGCCCTTTTCTTTTATGTCAAGGTATTCAGATTTCAACTTGAATACATTTATCAAATACAGGGCAGTTTTCAGTCAACACGGCAACCCAACCAGGGTACTATTGATTGTCAAACGCACTTTTGATTTTATTTCTGTATTTGACAATGTCATTTGTTTTTGCAATATGTAATGAAAATTTAAGACAAAAATCGCTACAAATCACATGTGCGAAAATCGAATTGCTTACCGTTGATATATCTCCCATCACTAAGCATGGCCAGCAGAAATACGTGCTCTTCCCATCATCACTATCACCTCCACATATCCACGAAAAACCATCATACACAGAACTACTTGTTCTGCCCTTATAGTTTATACTTGGGCAAGGTCTTCCGTCCATTTTTAAGCGAAGACGCTGCTCGTGGGTTAAACGATTTCCTCGTGTCGATCTTAATGAAAAAATATCTGAAACATTCCAGCGATACTCTCCACCAAGTATACGATCCATATTTTCGAGAAATAACAGTCAGGTCACAGAGTAATGCGTCGAGGTATTAAAAATCCAAAATGAATACCTTCACGTTTGAAACCTGTTGTTTTACAGGCGGCAATACAATACAACCTTGCGTCACACTGGGTCACGGAAACAATGTCCAGGTATTCAGAATGGGTCTTGAATACCTTGGCATTGCCAGCCGCAAAACGACGTATGAGGAATCAATGGCAATTGTATTCTGAAAAGAATTACTTCATTAAAGGATTAGCGAGTAACTGATAACGCATTTGAAGTCAACCGAAAAGCAAATATTGTCAATGCGTCACGGAATATTAGTCAGGAGATGAAAGGACTTTCCCTTGACCACAGAGGAAAACCTTCGAATGAGTGAATTTTAGAATTTATAAATGAAAAAATAGGTATTCACTGAATACCTTGAATACCCCTCAGCGCCGCCCCAACACTAACCATTCGGAAAATGTTTCAAAGAAAAGCCCAACCTCTATATCCTCATGTTCATTCCATAATATCTGTAGTACTTTGCCATAGCCTCAATGTGTACATTTTCCCAGGCGCGTTTACGTTTCACATTAGAAACTTTTCTTGGCGGCGCTTGCAAGCTTTCTTCGTCCGCCATCTTACTGTATAGAAGCCACATCTGATTGGCAAAAAACAAAATCTCTTTATAGATTACCCAGACCTCTCGAACTCCATCGTATTCCTTTAATATTGATTAGTGTGATTAACTAACCATTAACATAAAAAACGTTTTCAATAGACAACTAATCTAAACTAAAAAAAGAAGTTTTAGAATACCTTTGTAATCCCAATAGCTGCAATGTTTTCACTATAAGATGTTGTACCATTCCCTGTTCCCCACGCACCAGTCAGAATGCACCCAATTCCTTCCATACCTAATCCTCTGTTTATAGCATGGTAAGGGGGCGGAGGTGCACCGCTCAGTCTTGCACACGCAAAGTAGTCTCCAATTGATTCAACCATAGAAGCTAGCACACCAGCCAGCATACCGACAACGGCAGCCGTGTTTACAGTTGGTGTTCCCCACTGACCTAAAATGGTTAACACACACATGAATCATTCCAGACACCCTAAAATATTTTGTGAATACACCAAACCATAGCAATGTTAAAAACCAAGTATATCATAAATAGTAGAATATAACAATCCACTAATAATACCATCTGAGGCACCTTGCATAGGTTTCCTGCTGTTAGTACGGTTATATTTTCTGTCTAAAAATGATGAGTTATAACAATTCTTAAGAGTAATTGTGCAACACTGGTAAAGACAATTTACTATGAATGAATATTCTCTTAAAGGCTAAGAAAAAAACTTTCATTATTAGCAAAAAGTCACAGAAGAGTTCCAAAAGCAATTGGGTACCACAATAAAATAAACCGATCGTAAAAATACAATGTAAAATGTACCAATTTCAACACAAGCTAGTAACTATCACTGACAACTGAATAAGTCAGAAAAGACCATCTACTAGGTGATACTAGTTTTTAATATATTTTTTTTAATTCCAAAATTTACCTCTTAAATTCCGAAACTAAAATTAGTCGAAATGCTACCTTTTAAGTAAAAAAAATATATAGCGTTGTGAAAGCTCGAGCTTGGAACAAATTTTTGACAAAACATTAACGATTGTAGTGATTGTTCTACCAGGTGAGTCAAAAAGTGTTTATTTGTATTATTTGACGAGCTGTAAAATGAAAAGCATGCAGCAGCAGATTTTAGAAACTGTAGCACCAATTTATCACTATAGCACCAAATTTTAACTTAGATGAGAAAATTGTTTCCAGTAAAATTGGTCATAGTTTGTTCAATGAAATAAAGAATAACTAAATAATCCAACTTTCAGCCACGAAACAAAAACAAAAGGTGTCAACAATTGATTTCATGCTTTCTTTGATTCCATGATTTTCTATGAGAAGAAAAAAAAGAGAGACTAGAATCGATCGTTGACCGCACAGTTTTCTATTCCTTATTTATAAATATTTCTACAACTATTTTACTGAAAAACGTTTCTCATCTAAGCTTGTATCTTACTGATAAAGTAGGACAGCGTGTACGCTCTATTTTATAGCACGTGAAACATTTAAAAAATGTATGACTTGACCGGTATTAAAATATTTTCCGGTTCTTTGGTAGCAAAGTAGTAGAAAAGTAGAGCCGGAATCGAGCCCGGTTTCCATGTTAAGTGAAATGTAATAAAGTATTCCCAAGAAATTCAATCACTCGTTCACAAGACATTTTGCACATGCAATTAGTATTGATGTTGAGCTTTTTGAAACAATTATTTATTTTTTAGCAAATATTTTTCCATTTAAACGTCTAAAATTCAAATAGAACCTGTTCATTTTCAGTATTTGCACAATTCTTTCAATTCAGCAGGCTCAAACGAGAAGCATGACATTAAAGCGTTCTGTTTGGCAACATCCGCGAGCATAGTGTCACCTCAGGGTAACGAGAAAAATTGACGATCTTCGGTTTTAGTCCTCGCGCATAACTATCAAGGTGCATAACTCGCTGAGCTATTAACAGATACTGGAGAAAATTGCAACAAAATATAAGTTAGAAACTGCAGATAACATGGTATAAAAATGAAACTTGCTTATTTCTTCTATGAAAACCTCTATGAAATTTTCAAACAAACGGGAAACAAATTTTTGAAATGCCTTGTAATAAATACTAAGGTACACATTGCAATGTTTTCTGTAAAACAAATTGCACTTAAAATACTTTTTCAACATTTAATGAGGATCACAAAGAACTTGTTACAAAATTTCTTACCTAGAATATCAAATTAAAATTACAATATATCAGCCAATAGCCAATAGCAATGTGATAGTGTACATTTAAAGTCAAAGAAGAGAATTTCTTCGCACATATAAACTTCAGATCCACTGTTTAAGAAACGAATTAACTAACTTTGACTGAAATTGTAGAAAGCTTGGCAGTTAGCAAATATGGAGCAATCTTAATATAAATGTAAGATAAATCAATTAAGAAAATTCAGACCTGGGTAAGGAACTCTAAACCAAGAGACTTTTTCCAAAACATATAGTCGTCTGTCAGTCCTTGCAAGGTGCCCTTCCTTAAATGCACCTGCTGCAGTTAAAATTCCACTGAACATCCAAACGACGAGTATAGCAAGCAAAATCTAAAGTGCAATAAAATTTTTATACTGATATTGCTAATCTAAGTAGAAAAATACAGAAATTAATTTTCATAAATTTAATATCAAGATTGACTTCATCAAGTTTAAACTGTGTTGCGTTGAGGTAGTAAAACCGTATATCTGCCACTTTAAAAAAACACCTAGCTTGAAATGTTTATTGCGTAAAATAGCGAAAACATTTACTTTTCAAAGATACCCCTATGATATCTAAAGACACAAAAAGTGACCTGTTATTATCTTCCATAAAAATTTCATGATACTTTTGAGTTATCACAACAACAAAAACAACATCAAAATAACCGTAAATGTAGTACTTCACATACCGGAAATAATTTAAAAATCGGCAAACGTGCAATTCTCCATTTGCCATTAGAATATGCTGGAAGAGGTACTTTATATTCACTGATAACTTGAGAAAACAATGTTATGAAGAATATCATTCTGGAAAGTAAATAAAAATAATTTTATGGAGATGAAGGGAAAAAATGGTAGATAGTAAATATATTGACTAAAACACAGAATTTCATTCTGAAAATACAAAAAACAGATATTGTAAGACTTTTAAATTTCAATCATGAAGAAAAATATCATACTAGGAAACAATGATTTACTTTTCGAAATTAGTTATTATTGTCATTGTCATTGTCACTATTTATTATTGTATAACTATTTTTGTTACGCACTTCAGTCAAACATTTCCTTCAAATTTTCGTCCCTTGGTTTTCATTGGTTTTCATTGGAACTCATTCATTCATTTCTGATAATTTCACTTAAGTTATTCTTCAACGTCATCAACTAGAATAACCCCTTTGTTTATCTAATATCACAAGTAATTAACACAATTGACACGAAACGATGAGTCAAACCAGGTCACGCAAATTTATCAATTAACGTTAAAGGCAACTTTCACTGGATCAGTCAATGAGTTGTTTCTTTTGTTGGTTCCGCGATTTTTATTAGGAGAGTTATCAAGATGTCAAGCAGTGATTCGAAAGGTCTTGCCGTGGAATTTTCAATTTTCAAAAGGTATGGAAAACAGTGGCGAAGACAGGTCGTCGAAGGCGGAGAACGTCGGCGAGAAATGTGGGATCCGGGGGCGCAGCCCTCGAATTTTTTTGGACCACGCCCAATTTCCCCCAGGGAAACGCCCATTTTTTACTTGGATGGTAGGAAACGCCCATTGCAGATAAACGCTGTTTTAGAAACTTTTCCTAAAAACTGCAACTAGACAGTATAAAAAAATATAAAACTAGACACAAAATCTTTGATAAATTTTCTGCAAGCAATTTAAAAAATTTTGGAGAATCTACTTTTCCACAACAGTATAAGCTATGTGTATGATTTTCCTATGAAAATACAGGCAACATGTCTGAATGTATCAGGAAAACGACAAAGTTTCAACAATATTTTAAAATAAGAATTGTTGCTCTTTTTGGATAAAAAGCCAGACTATAGTCCGATTTCATTCAAATAATGGCATTATGTTAGTTAACAGCTTCACAAAGAAAAGTAGGCTTAGGGATTTAGAAAAAATTTCGCAATACAGAAATAACAAATTGGTAATGATTCTTGACAAATTGACCTTATGTTTGTCTTTACACCAAGCAATTTATAAAATTAAATTCCAAA